>CAUYRH010013703.1:0-17050 GCA_963574655.1 Perodicticus potto
TTTATATAGTGATTAAGAAAATGCTATGAGGGCTATCTCTCACAGTACGATCAAAATGTTTCTGATTGTATATGAAGCACATTCTGCCCTATGATTGCACCAATGTACACAATTACGATTTAATAAAATTATTAAAAAAAACACTTGCAATGGGTTTCAAACATTAATGTACTCTGGTAAGAATACTACTACAGATTCTGCTAGTAATTGGTTAATTCTCACCTAGAAGTTATCTTGTGCCACAAAGTCTTCTAAGCACCTTACTTGTATAAACAGATACATGGCTCCATGTAGTTGGTTTTGTAGTCTGGTTTTGCAGTCTGTGCCTTCAGTGTTAATTCTAAACATCACAATACATTGCACAAAACAAATTAGGAAGAAACAATAACAAAATAAAACATCTTAGAAACATGATAATTAAAAAATTAATTATCTATAAAAAGGTCTTACTTTCTAAAACGTATTCTTTGGAGTGTTAAAGGGCAAACCACCAATAGCTTTAACATCACAAATACTTGCATTGCTTATATCATATTCATGCAAAGCTCCACAGGAGTAAGAAAGAGGCTACCATATAGAGTCATGAAAGGTAGCAATAAAGTGGGAAGAAGTGTATTAGTCAAACTAATAGCTCAATAAGTGAGGACAAATCAAGGTTACTTGTCTCTTGGAAAGACTTGTTATGTAAGAATAATAATGAACAACATAATTGACTCTCACAGATGTTTTCTCACATAGTTTTCTCCATAGTTAAGAGGGCAAATTACTCTTCAGGATAAGACTTTTAAGTACAAGTTAAAGAAATATCCACTGAATTGAGCTCATTTTAGAAACTTTTTCTCTAAAGAGAGTCTGAATGTTCAATGGTCATGTCCTGAAGCTTGAGGAAATATTGCTGAGTATATTAATGAGAAATAAAGAAAAAGTTGGTTTCCTGCTCTGTAAATTTGAATTAAGTAAAGCTAATTGTGCTCACCAGTGTAGATAGAATGACCTTTGTTATTATGATTCATAGGTAGCCATTTACATGTACAGGTTGTAAAAGTACCGTTGTAATGATCCATGGTCTTTGATTTAAAATAGTGTGTAGTGAAGAATTGGTGAACAGACATCACGAATAAAACCAAATAGAGTTTTATTCAGAAACAAATAGAAAACTTGAGTACATTTTCAGAATTTGTCTCTTAGCAAAAGTTAATGTTTCAAAAATTCCACCAAGGATATAGAAAAAAGAAATGTTAGTTTTCTGAAGCGAATCCTAGTTTTTTGTTGATGATAAAACCACACAGAGAGGAAGAAAAATTGGGGGTAATAGAAGGGTTTGAAATAAACAATGGAGAAAGGGTCCTACTGTGGTTTCCATTTTCCATTTGCCCTGGTCTGGGGTCAGATCCTTATTGGAAATATGACATCCCTAAATAATGAAAGGCAGGCAATTTTATGGCCTAATGCAGGCAATTTTAGACTTGTGGCACAGTTAATCTTTGAATTCCATCTGACAAGACATTGAGTATAGAAGCTATTTCCCTTTTGAATCAAATCCTTTTGGGCTCTGCATGTCTACATTTAGATCTGGAGATTATGGAATTTTATGCTTGAACAGAAATTTGGTGTGAGTGCTAGCATTGTCTAGAGTCACTGACACCTGGAAGGCTCTATGGGCACGTTAGAGATGAAGCCCAATATAGAGTTTTATACTTTGAGCACTGTAAAAATACTACTAGTTAAGGAGGTGTTGGAAGGTTAAAAGAATTACACTATTAGATACATATTAGGCCCTCTTTGGGATCACCTAGAAATTACTATGGGGCAATTAAATACAAAGGGAAAACTGTCACTCATGTCATCAGTTCTCCACACATCAAAAAACAGGAGTGCTTCCAGAAGGACAGAATGACAATGAAGTTGAGAAGTCAGAAGTATTTGGAGACAGTATTGTTTGCGATTAAAGCAAAAGTTCTGAAATCTGTCTACCTGAGTTGACACCCCAGTCCTTTCATTACTAACTGTGCTAACCTGGGGGCAGGGGGAGACCTCTCTTCTTTGGCCACAGTTTTCTCATTTCCAATAATACCTTAGAATTAGTTTCTCTTGTTAGTGGTAAGAGTTCCTTTCTTGTTTATTTTTCATATAGGAGAGATTAAAAATATTCTAGTGCTAACTCAGTTTAGGGTAAGTTAATAACTAAATTTTGAAGGTATAGACCAAGTTACAATTCCAGTATAATCTTTCTAAAAAGTTGAAAGACAATGTGATGCAGAAACTTTGTGAAGCAATTAACTCTACTGTTTGTCATATGGGAAGAACCAAGATACGGGAGAATTATTTTTAGGAATTACCAAAATGAAATTAACATATTATTAATATGCATTGCTCAGAGAGGTCCGTATGCACATAAATGGTTGTAGCACTCTTTAGTTATGTCAGTCAGCAAACTACACAGGAAGAGTCCAGGGAGGCTATGATATTATGAAAATAATTTTTTTTTTTGAGTCTCACTTTGTTGCCCTCAGTAGAATGCCTCAGCATCATAGCTCACAGCAACTTCCAACTCTTGGGCTCAGGCGATTCTCATGGTTCAGCCTCCCAAGTAGCTGGAACTACAGGTGCCTGCCACAATGCCTGGCTGTTTTTTAGAGATGAGTTTTCGCTCTCGGTCAAACTTGTCTCAAACCTGTGACCTCAGACAATCCACCCAACTCGGCCTTCCAGAGTGCAAGGATTACAGATGTGAGTCACTGAGCCTGACATAAAAATAATTTTTTGAATGATGACCTAGAACAATTAAAAATAATACACATGAGCTAACTCTGAGGTGTGTTTTCCTACTCAGTGTATATAAACTAGTATTTGTTGAAAAGAGAAATAATTTGATCTATTTGGTAATATACAACCTTATGAAAATAGTTAAATGTATAAATACCAATAAAACATGTTGCTATAACTTCTAAATTTATTATCATTAATTTACTTAGTAAAATTATTTTTTCATGGAAAAAATATCAAATCATGATATAATCTCTTTTATTTTGGGAATTCAAGTGCCAGATATGAAACCATTTTTCACATTAAGCACCTACTATGGACTGATTTCTCCCCTCCTTCTCAAATTCATATATTTAAAGCTTTAACCTTCAGTGTGATTGCATTTGGGGATAGGGACTTCAAAGTAGTCAAAAGGGTGAGTACCTAATGTAATGTGACTGGTGTTTTTGTAAAAGGTGAAAAAGACACATGGAGTCTGCAAGTACAGTGGAAATACCATGTGGGGACACAGTGAGAAGGCTGCCTTTTGCCAGCCAAGGAGAGATGTTTTAGGAAAAACCAAATCTCCCAGAATCATGCTCTGGATCTTCTAGCCTTTAGAAATGTAAGAAATAATTGTCTGTTTTTTAAGTAACTCAGACTAGGGTATTTTTGTTATTCTAGCCCTGCAAGACTAACACAGTACCTTAAACATGAAGAAATTGTATTAAGTCACCAAAATCCTAGAGCTAATCACCTAAGTATGTAGCTTATATGTTATATATGATAGGAGCAATATTTGTATCAGGCAAAACTGATAGATCAGTGAGCATGGTGACGTTTAAATTGGAAGCTATAAAGAAATAATCAAATGGAATTAAAAAAAATTGTCCATGGGCACTTGGATTGTTTAACATTCTCCTGAGTAAAGTATCTCAAGAATGGAAAAGCAAGCATCCCAGGTACCAAATACTATGTCAAAACTAGTAGACCAAGGACTGCAGGTCCATAAGAGAGGAAAATACAATTCAATTCAAGAAGGGGAAAGAGAAGAGAGGAAATGTTAAGTTTCTTCTAATGGGTACAATGTAGGGGTACACGGCACACTCTGGGTGAAGGACTCAACTACAACTCAGACATTACCTTACAAATGCAAGCCATGTAACCTAATTGAATGTATCCTCACATCAATCTGAAGTAAAAATAAATAATTAATTAATTTTAAAAGAACTTGACGTCTACACAATAGCTATTAGTTGAATTTGTGTTTTGTACGTAAACACACAAAGAAAATTTTAAGGAAATATCCTTTTGCTACATTGCCGAAGACTTGACTTCCATTCTTGGTACTGCTTGTAAATGTCAATGTGATTATGAGACCGTGAAAACTTCATTTAGCCTGTCAATACTTTAGCTTCCTTTTCTCTAAAAAAAATGTACAATGATGTCTTCTTAGTGCACTTATATTAGTGATGATCAAGTAAAATAATCTAAAAAAAAGGCCTTTGAAAACAACAAAGACTAACAAAAATGTTAGAGAGGTTATAACATTGACAAAAAGCAAAAGTCTTCGATAAAGTTTAATTGCTTTAAACTTTATTTTTTACAAAGAAATTGGACCATGAAAACATTTACAAATTACTGGATTAAAAAAAAAAAAAAAGACAATCATAAGACCTGTTTAGCACTTTTTGTGTGATGTAGTAAATATTTGTTAGTTACTTATCAAGCTTAAAATGTGTTTGATTATGTAGGAGTTTGAGTTCCACTTGATTGCATGGCTGTTAAGTGAAATGTTTTCTTAAATGTAGTCCAAATTCCTCTGCCAGTTTTTTGTATGGTTAAAGATACTTTGAAATATTCTTATTATTTAATGGATAACACTTTCAAAAGATAAGTTTCATTATTTTATTTTAGTTTTTCCCCCAAAAGATTCTTTCATGACCTTCACTATTTATTGTTCTTCTTATGTCCTAAAAGCCTTCAATTGCCATGAACTTTTTCAGACCATGGATCAATTTAGAATAAGTTTGATTTCCAACAGCATGATTCTATTCTAATCACTTTATTTTCTGAATAATCAAATTGTCATACTTGAATAAACTATATTCCAATTTGATAAGAAAAATAAACCTATTCACCACTTGCAAGCCAAGACACTAAATAATCATAACTTTTAGGGAGTTGAATATATGCAGAATATATTGCATAAAATGAATATACTGTAATTACTCATGTATTATTTCACCTACCTAACAATCATTTTTCTTCAATGTTTACATTAAAACATATGAGAAAAATATAGGAAAGAACAGTGACAATAGCACTTTAATAGGGGTAATAAAAGTTTAACAGTCCCACGGGAACTTATTACACCTATACTCACATCCACATTCTATGTAATATAATCTGCCAGAGTAGATAATCTAAATAGCAGTAATAATGATACCTTCACAATGATGTATCTCCCTCAGTCAAACTGACGTGTTTGTGTCATTTTTTTTTACTCTCCTGATTAGTACCATTGTTAAACAAACACCTCCTATCTAATCCGTAAGGAGCATAGCCACAGCCACAGAAGCAGTTGTGTTGATTTCCATGTGATTATTAAACCCGTGAAGTTGCTATTAGTGATGCTTGTACTAGTAAAGTGCTACATTCATCCCCTAAAAAGAGAGAAATGATTTCTTTGCTTTTCAGATATGCACATGAATGATGAAGAAGCCGTTTTCAGCCATTTGAGAAAATGGAGAGGATCTTTCAGAGTGAGATAGTTAGCGTGTGCAACACACACCTGCAGCATGGAGCACCGTCAGAGATGAGAGATCCTTCAAGTTCTCCTTCCAACTTGTGTAACACTGAGATCAGAAATGCAATTACTTTCCACAGGAGAATGTTCACATTTGGCAATTTGAAAGAAAACTGTGAAATAACAACAAAAAAGGAAGATATTCACTATCTTTAAACATTAAGTTACATGCCAAACAATCATCACAAATCAGTTGTTTAAATGCAGTAGAAATGAGCTCTTTCCATCCTTATTTCTGCAATTGATGATTTACAAGTACTTTTTTCTCAGTTTATAGTAAAAAAAAAAATTAAGGAAATAAACCTGAGATTATCATAACATAGAATATCTCAAACTATTAAAATGGTTATATTCTAAATGGTTCCTGTGCAGAAAACAGTTAATGTAGCCAGTCTGAGACTATTATCCATCAAAATAACACCTTTCAAGGCTGCCTTTTGGGAGGCAAACCTAACTGATAACAAGGGTTCATGGTGCCTAAACTCTTTGTGCAAATAATTTGGTTTATGCCGAATACTTGCTTTCTTTCTTGAAGTGTGGAATTTGGGAATAGGTTTTATAGTGGGTGTCTGCGTAACTGGCCTCCAATAAAAACCTTGGGCACTGAGTGTCTAATGAGCTTCCCTGGTAGACATTTCATGTGTTGCCCCAATTCCAGGGTAGATGAAATTAGGCATGCCCTGTGTGATTCCTTGAGGGAAAAGGCACTTGGAAGTTTTCTCCTGTTTTCTTCTATACTTCATTTATTTACCTTCTTCCCTTGATGATTTTTCTGTGTATCCATTCTCTGTAATATATCACGATCACAAGTATATATGCTGAGTCCTGTGAGTCCTTCTAGAAACTCACTGAAACTAATGGTTATCTGGAGACTCTCAACACACTTCTTTTTCCTTATTTGAACAAACCAACTATAATTTATTTTCACATAGCTATAATTATATTCAAATTTTTAACTAAGCTGAGCATAATCGTTCTCATGTTACTATTAAGTTATTATCTTTCCTAATTTTAATTGATTATATAATGTTATTATGCAACTATTGCCTTCTAATTTGGAAGTTGCAAAGAATATTTTGAGGGCTTGTACGCATTGTATCCTAATTTACAATATTAGTCCTTTGAAATAAATTGTATGGAATTTATTCAAATAATACTTCAAAAATTCACTTAAGAAATCAATTAGAAAATGACTGACTAGACACAAGGGGGCAGATGGCTCCTCCATGGAGCAAACAGATCATCTAGAAGAGAAGGATTCGCAGGGGAAAATCAGGAAGCACCAAATATACATTAGGAGAGGGCTCAGGGCCACTTGTCTTGCTGGAAACCGCCTTGCAGGCAGGAAAAGCTCCTGAGTAGAGTGAAACAGAGAGAGAAACCCCCAGGGCTCTAGTCTCCAAGGTAAACACTTTCACCCCCACGCCAAACCTTGCAGGGTTGTGGCCTAACATTGGGAGCTGCTTGGAGATAGCACAGATACATTATTCCACAAAGGGAACTCATGTAGAATCCCACAGGCATCGGTCTACAGTAATTTGAGCCAGGGCAGCTATGAAAGCCTGAAATCTGGGAATTGTGCATGTGCCTGTAGTGAATGTACAGTTTTTAGGAGGGAAGGAGGAGTCCATATGCTCCCATGTACCTCTGGGGAGGACTCCACCGCTGGGCTGTGGGCTGTATTTGGGACTAAAATGTGAATCTACAGTATTTTCCAGTTTCTCATTTATGCTGCCTGCTTGGATGGGGCCATAGCCATTTCGGTCGTAGATCTTGGGTGTCATTTTTTAAGTTAGACACTGGGTAGAAACCCACCCTCAGGCTGAACTTGGGCTTGAAACAGCTGCAGTCCCCCTGGATGAGAAGGGGCAGGCTTCACAGCATACCCCTGGAATGGTGCCCTTTTTCCTGTAGCCAGCAGTTGTGGGACTGAGCTGGCAGCCAACTGTACTTGCAGAGTTTCCTGCCAGCATCACGTGACTGAGAAGGGCCCTGCCTTTTCTGGTCACAGGTCCAGGGCGACATTTTGAGAGTGTGAAATTAGACACTGCCCTGCCTGTGAGCTGAGCTTGAGCTGTCACAACCTTGCCCAGCTAATAAAGGACAAGGGAATCCAAGCTTTTCTACATGCATCTAGGGCAATTTCTACTGCTCTGCCACAAACTGCCGTGTGAATAGGATGCAAGTGGATGGCACTCCACCCAGCATCTTGCTCCCACTGTCTGGGAGAGGACCCACTCTCTCTGGTCAGAGGTGCAAGCACCATTTTGGGAGTTTAAATTTGGACACACCAGGAAAGGACATGGAGACAGGAACTTTTCTGCACCTAACTACTCAGTGCTGTAGACAGAGGCACCTCTGCTCGCAACACCAGCTCTTGGTACAGGTGAGCTATGGAACAGCCAGTTCTAGGCTTGCTGAGGGTGCATCCCAGCAGAACTCTGCCCACTACACTCTGGTTTTTCATGGAGGGTGAGGCTAATTTTCCTCCCTTCACAAATGGGCATTGTTTTTGCAGTTGTCTTATCCTGGAATCTCAGTACTTCAGACTCTACATTGCTGAATCCTCAGCCAATGCTCCCCAGTACCAACTTGGGTCAAAGCATCCTTGAAGGACCAGTGGATCCTGGAGAACTGTAGGTCTCCCGGAGCTTAGACATTCAGGTTGGGCTGCTTCCAGCTGAAAGGAGAGTGCAGCATGCCAGACGGCACCATAAGACAACGAGGACTACTCTCTGCTATTCAGATCTAGAAAAAATAAGCTTAAGTTTCATTTGGAAGCAAAAAATAAAAATAAAACAAAAACAGATGGAATAGCCAATGCAATAATGCAAGAAGAAGAAATCTAGAGATATCACATTACCAGACTCCAGAGTATACTACAAGGCTGTAGTAAACAAAACAGTGTCATGCTGGTATGAAAGTAGAGATATATACCTAAGGAACAGAACAGAGAACCTAGATATAAAATCACCTACATATAACTAACTGATCCTCAGTAAAGAAAACAACAACATACACTGGGGAAAGGAAGTCCTGATCAATAAATGGTGCTGGGAAAACTCAATAGACACATGCAGAAGAATAAAGCAGGGCTCCCACAAGATTAATTCAAGATGTAAAAATACCTAAATGTAAGGCATGAAGCCATGATAGCTCTAGAAGAAAATGTAAGAAAAACTCTTTTAGACTTTAGTCTAAAGAGTTTATGACTGGGGCTGGGATTACATGGCTCACACCTGTAATCCTAGCACTTTGGGAGGCTGTGGAAGGTTGATTTCCTGAGCTCAGGAGTTTAAAACCAGCCTGAGCCAGAGCGAGACCCAGTGTCTAAAAATAGTCAGGCATTGTGGCAGGTGCCTGTAGTTTCAGCTACTCTAGAGGCCGAGGTAAGAGGATCATTTGAGCCTTACGAGTTTGAGGTTGCTGTTGGCTATGATGCCATGGCACTCTACCTAGGGTGACAAAGAGAGACCCTGTTTCAAAAATAAAAAAAAAATTATGACTGAGACCCTAAGAACAAATACAATAACCAAAAATAATAAATGAGACTTGATTAAGCCTAAAAGTTTCTGCACAACTCAGTATACTTACTAAATTTGCCAAATTCAATCCAACTTCTTGATATTTATCTTGAAAGTTGTTGAAGATACTTTTCCCATGTTCTTTTTACAAGGGTGCCCAAAGCAAGTAACTATTTGTAGCAAAATCATCTTCTGTTGAGACCTGAATGAAGTATAAGACCTGAGCTGAGTCAGTGGTATCCATTGATTTATCCAAAGCAATTGAACAATATGTATTTTCCTTCTGATATATTTCAAAAAATAAAAATAAAAACTTCTGCATAGTGAAGAATATAATCACCAGAGTAAACAGACAAGCCACAGAATCAGCAAAAATATTCAAAAATTGGGTGGCACATGTTGGTAAAGGAGTGGGGCGCTGGCCCCATATACCAGAGGTGGTGGGTTCAAACCTGACCCCGACCAAAAAAAAAAAAAAAACTATACAAAGTTTGTAAACTGACCACCATGTGCTTACATGGGCAGCACTGTACAAACAACTCTGTAAGTTTTTATTATCTTGATGACATTCAGTACATCAAGGTTAGTAGGACAACCACTCCAATGGCCACTCTAGAAAAAGAATTCTAAAGTTGCTCTGAAGGGTGGACTGGGTGCTGGCATCAGTGCACACCTTTCCAAGGGGAGTACTTTGAAGGTCACGAATGGAAGCAATGGAAGTAGCACTTTCTCTAGGAGGAGTCCATGAATTTGTTTGTCAGACCTGATATGTCTGACAAAGGGCCACTATCCAGAATCTATAAATAATTCAAGCAAATCCACTAGGAAAAGTAAACAATTCCATTAGAATGTGGGAAAACACATGAGCAGAACTTTTCTAGAGGAAGATAGCATCATGGTCCATAAGCATATAGAAAACTGCTGAATGTCACTAATCATTAGGGAAAAGTAAATTAAAATTACCATGAGATGCCACCTCAACCCTGTCAGAATGGCTGGTACTAAAAAGTCCCAAAACAGTAGATACTGGTGTGGATGCAGAAAGAAAGGAACTCTTATACACTGATGATGGTACTGCACGTTAGTACAACTTCTGTGGAAAATAGTATGGAGAATCTTCAAAGAAAAGTAGACTTTTACATGTTTATTTACTAAAAGAAATGTTCAAAAAGCAAAGGCAAAACCAAAAAAGAAAAGAAAAGTAGATTTAGTCATTTGTTCTAGCAATCCCTCTACAAACTATCTACACAAAGGAAAGTAAGTCATTTTATCAATAAAGAAGAGGAAGAGGAGGAGGAAGAGGAGAAAGGACAGGAGAGGAAGAAATAAGAAAAGAAGAAAAACCTGCACTTGAGCGTTTTTCATGGCAGAATTCACAATTGGAAATCAACCTAAGTGCCCATCAGTTGATGAATAGATAAAGAAAATGTACACACATGCACTTGCACACACAAATAGACCATGAAGTACTACTCAGAAGCAATAAAGATTGAAGCAACCTATTTAATGTAAAAACCAACCCCACATGTACTCTCAAATAATTAGGAGCTAAATGATGGGCACATAGGGCATGAAGAGATGTAAAGGTCATTGGAAATTAAAAAAGGGGGAAGGGATTGTAAAAACTCACCTATGAGGTCCAGTGAACACTATTCAGAGGATAGGAACACTAAAAGCCCTGACTTAAGCATTATACAAGGTAGCCATGTAAGTAAAACATGTGTACCTGCTTCATGTTTGGAAGTACAATAAATAAATTTACACAGAAGGTGAATTTAAGACCTTTCTGCTCATATTCTCACCTCCTCTTTAGCCTCCTCTAGAAGTCTATCATTAAATATTCTAGTTCTGAGGAAAAAATTGTATTTTTTATATCAAGAATTAAGTACAACGAAACCAGTTAATAGAGAGTTCAAGGGTGCATACATATAGTTTTGTTGAACACTTGAATTAAAAGATGAAACTTAAGTAGAAACTTTCAAAACTATTAAAACAAACAACATGAAGAGAGAAATGTTTTAGATAAATGTTGAATAGGATTCTTGACATTGCAACCATAAAGACAGAAACATTGTGAAAATAACTTTTATGATGAAACCATGGCCATAAACAAAATGTCAAGAGATAAGGCGAGTGAAATAAATAAACAAGGGAGGTTGGTTTGCAATGACGTTATACAGAAAACAGTGACAACTTTGCATTAACAATTGTTGCTGTGGAGAAGTATGGCCAATGTGTTACCAGAGCTTCTACTTTGGAAGGAGAAAATATGTAAATATGTTTTTTATATATTTAATGCCTTTAATTTTAGGAATGAATAAACTTACATTTAATCCTTTTGTGAAATGAGCAAAAATGTCTTATTGTCAGATCATCCTATGTGCCTCCAACTTATGTTGAAATGTTAATATATAGATATTTTTAAACTATAAGCTTCTGTACATAATTCCAGAACATTAGAAAAAATGAAAAGCACACACACACATACATAGTTTTTCAAGACCACACTGAGAATTTTTTAACATTTATTTTATTCTGGGTAGAAAACATAAATCTTGTGAAAAAACATACTAGTTCAAAGCAGTTGCATATGTTTTCATCCATTCAGCAAATAAACAGATAGGATGCAGTAAATCTGGGAAGAGAGAAAAGAGAATATCCTAGCAAAGCCACTGCAGAGGCATGAGTCAGGACAATACACACAGGACTAAATGGTGAGGAAGATGGATCAGGGAGGTATGGAAGTAAAAGTCGGATCAGAGACAATATATTGATTTGGTAGAACTCTTCGGTATCACTGACGCACGGACTGTCCTGGCAATGACCCCAATAAACTATCTGAACATAATTCTAGGAAGAATGATGGAAAAAGTGAAGAGATACTAAATGAAATAGATATGGTGTAAGTGTGTAAAAGACAAAAGAAGATTAAAAGGCTCAAAGAGTTGAACGTGCTAGAGTGAATATACTACATAAGGCAGAAACCTGCCAGAGGGTAATGAGAGAGACGAGAGAATCTTTAAGGAGTTCCGTGGACATGCTCCTCTATAGGCCACAACTGAGCATATGAGATGGTGTTACCATAGAGCAGGGGTCCTCAAACTACGGCCTGCGGGCCACATGCTTCGGTGTGAATTGTATTTGTTCCCGTTTTGTTTTTTACTTTAAAATAAGATATGTGCAGTGTGCATAGGAATTTGGTCATAGTTTTTTTAAACTGTAGTCTGGCCCTCCAACGGTATGAGGGACAGTGAATTGGCCCCCTGTTTAAAATGTTTGAGGACGCCTGCCATAGAGGAATCTCTCACAGCAATGTGAATGAGTGAACTCTGAAATAAGGGGACAGGTACCCTCCCTAAGGCAAAACACACATACGATTATCTCAATGGCATAATGCTGTTAAATCAATAAAATGAAAAGAAATCGAGGATGGATGGTCAGAAAATGAGAGAAATTTCACTTGTCCTGAGCCCCCATCAAGGCAAGGCTAGAATTTGTAACCAGTCTGCAGAAAGAGAGATCTCAAAATCGAAGAAGGGGAAATACAACAGATAATCTACGTTTCTGGAGCTGTCTATAGTGGAGTATTACAAACCTTTCAAAATACATACATACACACAAGTATACTGGCAATAACATTCAATACCTTTGTATGGGAAATTTAAAAAATAAATCACTTTATATTTATAAGCACTAGTTTTCTTTGCATGTAATCTTACCTTATTTTTTAAAAAGTTTTTTAATGAAATCATTGTTGTAAACATAAATGCAATCATGGGGTACAATGTGCTGGTTTTATATACAATTTGAAATATTTTCATTGAACTGGTTGGCATAGCTTTTGTGGCATTTCTTAATTATTGTGTACAGACATTTATATTCTACATTTAGTAAGTTTCACCTGTACCCTTCTAAGATGCATCGTAAGTGTGGACCCACCAGTTACTCTCTGTCTGCCCATCCTCCTCCCTCCCCTTCCCTCCCTTGCCCTTTCCCCCATATTCTTGTGCTGTAATTGGGTTATAGCTTTCATGTGAGAGCTATAAATTAGTTTCATAGTAGGGATGAGTACATTGGATACTTCTTTGTCCATTCTTAGGATACTTTGCCAATAAGAATATTTTCCAGCTCCATCCATGTAAACATGAAAGAGGTAAAGTCTCCATCTTTCTTTAAGGCTGCCTAATATTCCATGTACATAAACCACAATTTATTAATCCATTCATGGGTCAATGGGCATTTGTGTTTTTTCCATGACTTAGCAATTATGAATTGGGCTGCAATAAACATTCTGATACAGATATCTTTGTTATAATGTGATTTTCAGTCTCCTGGTAGAGGAATTATGAGATTGAAAGGCAGTTCTATTTTTAGATTTCTAAGTATTCTCCAGATATCTTTCCAAAAGGACCGTATTAGTTTGCATTCCCACCAGCAATGCAGAAGTGTTCCCTTTTCTCCACATCCATGCCAGCATTTCTGGTTTGGGGATTTTGTGATGTGGGCTAATCTGATTGGAGTTAGATGATATCTTAAATTAGTTTTGATTCGCATTTCTCAGATGATTAAGAATGGTGAGCATTTTTTCATGTGTCTTTAAGCTGTGCACCTGTCTTCTTCAGAGAAGTTTCTCTTCAGGTCCCTTGCCCACCCTGAGATGGGATCACTTGTTCTTTTCTTGCTAATATGTTTGAGTAGTCTGTGTATTCTGGATATTAAACCTTTGTCAGAGACATAACCTGCAACTATTTTCTCCCATTCTGGGGGCTGTCTGCTTGCTTTACTAACTGTGTTCTTGGCTGTGCAGAAGCTTTTTAGTTTGAATAGATCCCAGTAGTATAATTTTGATGCTGCTTCAATTGCCCGGGGGTGGGGGTGGGGGGTCCTCCTCATAAAATATTCGCCCAGATTGATTCCTTCAAGAGTTTTCCCTACACTTTCTTCTAGTATTTTTATAGTTTCATGTCTTTAGTTTAAATCTTTAATCCAGAGAAGATTAAATATTTGGGAGTTTACTTGACAAAGGATGTGAAAGATCTCTATAAGAGAACTATGAAACTCTAAGGAAGAAATATGTGAAGATGTTAACAAATGGAAAAATATATCATGCTCATGGTTGGGAAGAATCAACATTGTTAATATGTCTATACTTCCCAGAGCAATCTACGGATTCAATGCAATCCCTATTAAAATACTAACATCCTATTTTCAAGACTTGGAAAAAATGATTCTGCGTTTTGTATGGAACCAGAAAAAAACCCGTATAGCTAAGGCAATTCTTATTAATAAAAATAAAGCTGGGGGCATCATCATACCAGATTTTAGGCTGCACTACAAGGCCATACGGGACAAGACAGCATGGTACTGGCACAAAAATAGAGACATAGACATTTGGAATCGAATAGAAAACCAGGAAATGAAACCAACAACTTACAATCACTTAATCTTCAATTAACAAAACAAGAATGGAATGAGGCTTTAAGATGGTGGCTGAGTTACAGCTTCCTTCCAACTGGGGAGAGAAGACTTCAGGCATCTCTGGCTGGTGGGATCGGCCCAGAAACATTCTTTTGGGGATGCAGAGAGACAGTGTGAGACGTCTGTATCCCCTGAGGAAGGAAAAAGCAGTGGAGATCTGGCAAGTGGTTGCGTGTATTCGTTCGGTCTAATCCTGCCGGCAGCTGTGGCTGCAGCAGCAGTGAGATTGCAAACTGGAAAGGCCATACCTCTGAGTTGTTTGGGTTTCTTTTGGACTTGACACTCGGTTTAACTGGCTTGGGAGAACTGGGGCAAGAGTGTGGAGGTCTTTGAGTGTTGTCTTGGGCTCCAGACTGAGCCACCCAGCCAGAAGGAGCTACCAGTGTTTGGTTGTGGGCCATGAAGAGCTATCATGGGAGAACTGCCCCGGCAAGCTACAACCTCAGGGTCGCAGAACAAGCATCAGGTGGGAGCGAGTGATCTAGTGACTGACCAGCCTAAAGGCAGGGACTGAGACGCCTTGCAGCCTTAGCTCTCAGGGGCATGGGGTGAGACCAGTTTTGGCACACTGGGTAAGTGGATAGCCACTTAAGGAGTGATCCCAGCGACAAGCGTTTTCCTGGGAAAGCTTCTGCTTAGCCCAAGTTAGCAATTTAAAGGGCCTTCTAAGCACGCTGAGGAGGATTTAAGCTCTCCACCCTGTGGGGTTTGAGAAATCATTACAGGCCTCTGGTCTCCATTTTGTACAGCCATATCAACATTGTGATTAGCATATCATACCCCAGAAGATCACCTCTTGCCCAGACGATATCAGCAATATACTGATTTGTTTTGTGGTTTCCTTTTTGTTGTTGTTTGTTGTTTTTGTTATTGTTGTTTTGTTTTTAATTTCAACATTTTCATTAAAAATTTTTCTTTTCTTTTTTTCTCTTTTATTTCTTCATTTTTCTACTTTAAATGTAATTTTCCATTGTTGCCTTTTTCAACAATTAGAACTTCAACTTTGCTAGTGTTTCTACCCATATTAATTGTTTTTTTTCTCAATCTTATCCCATAAAGTTTTCTGTTTCCTTGTTTTGATTTGATTTATTGCATTTTTGTCTTCCCTCTCTACTTGGTGGAAGTGGGGCACTGTGTCCAAACAGGTTGACAAAGAGCTGCTGACCTAATCACCCAACCTGGCACCCCCAGAGTTTGGGGGCGCTTAAGCTTGGGTCAAAGTACCATATTGTACACCTATATGTCCCCCTCTTTCTGTGCTCTCTTCTTTTGATCAATAGTTGCTTCTACCCACCCCCTCTCCTTCCACCTTTTTCTTTTCTTTCTTTCTTTTTTTTCTCTTTCTTTCTTTTATCCCTTCTTCTTCTTCAATCTTCTCATCCTTCTGGTCCTGTACCAAAAGTACTCATCGAAACCCTAGTCCAGAGGCATGGCAATTTAAAGAGCAGGAAGAAGTGAAAGGAAAATTAGGGCAAGGAAAAAGATAAAAGAAATCACTAATGAGGAAGAATCAGCAGAAAACTCCTGGCATCTTGGAAAACCAGTCCAGAGCAACCTCCCCAAGGGGTTGTGATGTAGATACTGTAGAGGATTCCACCTATAAGTAAATGATGTTAGAAATGACAGAAAGGGAATTTAGAATACAGATGATGAAAACAATCAAAGAAATTAAGGAAACAATGAAGGAAAATGCTGATGAAGTGGAAAAAGAAATCCAAAAACAGAATCAATTAAGAGAAGAATATAAAAAGGATATGGCAGAGAGGAGGGAACTGAAGTAGTCAATTTGGAAACTTAAAGATGCAGTAGAAAGTATCAACAACACATTAGACCATGCAGAAGAAAGAATCTCAGAGGTACAGGACAAAGCTCTTGAAATAACTCAGATACTTAAAGAGGCAGAAAATAAGAGAAAGTAGATTGGTCACTGGCAGAAATATGGGACTTTATGAAGCGTTAAAATATACGAGTTATAGGTATCCCAGAAGGGTAACAAGAAACCCCCAGGGGAATGGAAGCCATACTAGAGAATATTATAAATGAAAATTTCCCAAATATCACCAAAGATTCTGACACTCTCCTTTCAGGGGGATATCGGACCCCAGGTTGCCTCAACTCTAACTGAGATTCCCCAAGACACATAGTGATGAATGTGTCCAAAGTCAAGACAAAAGAAAAGATTCTTCAAGCTGCCAGGAGTAAGAGCCAGTTGACTTACAGGGGCAAGTCTATCAGGGTCACTTCAGACTTCTCAAATGAAACTTTCCAAGCAAGAAGACAATGGTCATCTACCTTTAATCTACTTAAACAGAACAATCTCCAGTCCAGAATTCTATATCCTGTGAAGCTAAGTTTTAAAATTGACGGAGAAATCAAATCATTTACTGATATACAAACATTGAGGAAATTCGCCACAACAAGACCAGCTCTACAGGAAATACTCCAACCTGTTCTACACACTGACCATCACAATGGATCAACAACAAAATAAGAA
>CAUYRH010013704.1:0-11862 GCA_963574655.1 Perodicticus potto
GAATTGTCTGATTATGGGTTTTTGTTTTTGTTTTTGTTTTTTTTTGAGACAGAGCCTCAAGCTGTCACCCTGGGTAGAGTGTCGTGGCATCACAGCTCACAGCAACCTCCAATTCCTGGGCTCAAGCGAGTCTCCTGCCTCAGCCACCCAAGTAGCTGGGACCACAGGCGCCCGCCAGCTCAGGTGTACATGGCTGGCGCCTTAGCCTGTTGAGCCACAGGCACCGACCGCGACTGCATTTCTCCAACAACTTTGTGATATCATCTAACTCCAGTAAGATTAGCCCACATCACAAAATCCCCAAACTACAGATGTTGGCGTGGATGCAGAAAGAAGGGAACGCTTCTACACTGTTGGTGGGAATGCAAGCTAATATGACCTTTTTGGAAAGAAGTTTGGCAAACACTCAAGGAACTAAAAGTAGACCTACTGTTAGATCCTGCAATTCCTCTACTAGGTATATACCCAGATAGATGATCAAAAATTATTTTACAACAAAGACATTTGCACTAGAATGTTTATTGCAGCCCAATTCATAATAGCCAAGACATGGAAACAGCTCAAGTGCCCATTGACCCATGAATGGATTAACAAATTGTGGTATATGTACACTGTGGAATACTACGCAGCCATAAAAAAGAAAACTTCACATCGTTTATGTTTACCTGGATGGAGCTGGAACATATTCTTCTTACTAAAGTTATCTCAAGAATGGAAAAAAAAGTATCCAATGTACTCAATACTACTATGAAATCAATATATAACCACCTACACACTGTTACAAATGGCAAAATATAACTATAGTCCAGAAAGTAGAAAGAGAAGAGGAGAGAGAGGGGAGGGAAGGGGGAATACAGGAGGAGGGAGGGTATTCGGGGGGACCTCACCTAATGTGCATGATACAATGGTACATCTCAAAACTATTAAGAAATAAGTATAATTGTGATGGATGTTTTACTTAGTTCAGTGTAAGCATTTCACATTATATACTGAAGCAGTACCCTGAACCCCATAAATGCATCAACGTACAAAGTTATGATTTAATAAAAACCAATTTAAAAAAAAATCCCTCACACTCATGGGTAAAGAAACAAATGACACAGCTAATTCTGAGAAAGCTTAATCAGTAACTACTTAATCCTAATATTACAAACATTTTGTGTGGTATTTACTGACTTAGTTCAGTTTACCTGTTAACATGCTTTCATTTACAATGCAGGTACCATTAATAAGTACTGCATCACAAGGCATGATTGTCCCATTTAATGGAATGACCATGATATCTCCCGGCACGAGGTCTGTAGAAAAGATCTCTTCTATTTCTGAATGTAAAGAAAGAAAGAAAAATATGAAAAGAATATTGTTTAACTTGGAAGAAAAATACAGCAAACAATCTATCCAATGTCACCTGATCTCAACAAGTTATTAATATAATGGGGTTCAGTAGAAAAATCCCAATAAATGGGAGTTTTGACTATAAAACTTAGGAGTAAGACCATTAGGCAAAGCATGGTGTGTCAGACCTAGTTTGTCTCCTGATGGGATGCCAAATGAGCACAGGTAATGCCACCAAGTACCCTCTGACCAAGCAAGTGTGTAGTTTCAACACTCATGACAACTGTCAGTGATCAACTTTAGTTATCAACCATCTCAGAAAACAGTAACAATGAATCCACACAGGCGATCCCCCTGAAACAGGTAAAAAAAACTCAGATTTTAACAATCCCTTGGAAAGAGGAAGAAGCACTGAAACTTTTAACATTCTTTTCAATAGCATTTTTTATAGTATTCCTTTTGTCACTGCCACTATGTGTAAGTCTCACTACCTTCTCAATATTGATAAATTAGTCTTTTTAAGATTTTTTTCTTTTTTTTTTTGAGACGGAGTTTTGATCTATCACCTAGGCTAGAAGTGCCTTGGCCTCAGCCTAGCTCACAGCAACCTCAAACTCTGGGGACTCAACTCATCTGCCTGTCTCAGCCTCAAGAGTAGCTGGGGCTACCGGAGTGTGCCACCATGCCCAGCTAATTTTTCTGTTTTTAGTCAAACTCCTGAACTCGAGGAATCTTCGTAACTCCCCCTACCCAGAGGGTTAGGATTATAAGCATAAGCATAAGCCACAGCACCCAGTCAAGATTATTTAACTATGACTAAGTTTATTTAATAAACATTGTAATATTTTATATAGTTCATTATTTCTTTATAAATATAAGTTAGCTAAACACTTTCTGAAGATTTTGCTGAGGATAAAGGTTTTCTTTAGGATCATCTTCTACACAGGCGTTCTCTTTTCCCCTCGTGCTCTTCCACCCCCACACACGTACCCATCTCAGGTTAATAATGCTCAGAATACAGTCAGACTAGTTTGTAAAGGAAGATGAGTGAGGAGAAAACATTTGTTTTTCTGATGTTTATAAGACAAATACTCTTTCCTTTCTAAAAAATTTGCTGAATTATGAGGAAATAACTTTTAGAGTATTCAATACAGAGTAGGTATATTAACCTACATTTTCAAAAATCAGGCCCCTATTTTAAAGTTTCACTTTCCTTAAGGTTGTAATGCCACTTGAAACTCTATTCCTTTTTTTATTTATACTTTTTGCTAAATGAAGCACGTTAAGAGTAAAAAAAACTGTACTTCTTTTAGATGTACCCCAAAACAAAATACTACTAATATATAAGACTATGCCAAGGGGGCAAGCAGGACACAAGCTGAATGATATGTTTGTCCAAACATCCCGTATCTTCAGCAACAGCAGAACAAGAAGAGAAGTGCCAATAAACCACACATCTCCAAGACTGCAGCTACAGGAAGAAGATCCTCCCAGCTAAAGTAGCAAGTGGCAAGGAAGCATGGGGGAAGAAAGCAATCACTTGCATGTAGTCTACTGAGTTAAGAGGATGGAAAATGGCTGGCTACAGTGGCTCACGCCTGTAATCCTAGCACTCTGGGAGGCCGAGAAGGGTTGACTGCCTGAGTTCACGGGTTAGAGACCACCATAAGCCAAAATGAGACACCCCCCCCATCTCTAAAAATAGCTGGGTGTTGTGGCAAGTGCCTGTAGTCCCAGTTACTTGGGAGGCTGAGACAAGAGAACTGCTTGAACCCCTGAGTTGGAGGTTGCTGTGAGCTATGATGCCATAGCACTCTACCAAGGGTGACAAAGTGAGACTCTGTGTCCCCCTTCCCCAAAAAAGGGAATAAAGAATGACACAGTATTCTGGATAAATCAAAGTGGCTACTGCCTCTCCTTTACCTCTTCAATATCTCATCAAACAAGCTCAGTGCCCGTAGCTCACTGGTTAGGGTACTGGCCACATACACCAGGGCTGGCGGGTTTGAACCCAGCCCAGGCCTGCCAAACAATGACAACTGCAACAACAGTAACAAAAAAAAATAGCCGGTGTTGTGGCTGGTGCCTCTAGTCCCAGCTACTTGGGAAGCTAAGGCAAGAGAATCGCTTAAGACCAAGAGTTTGAGGTTGCTAAGAGGTTGAGGTTGCTAAGTGTGATGCCATGGCACTCTACCAAGGGCAACATAGTGAGACTCTGTCTCTAAAAAGAAAAAAAAGAAAGAAAGAAAAAGAAAAAGAAAAAAAAAATCTCATCAGACAAGTTTACATGTCCAAAACATTATCTTTCTTACATTCTTCCTTCTCTTTCAGGGTTCCCTATTTAATCAAATAGCACCAACATCCATCTACGCAGCCTGATACCTCTCCATGATCTCACACCCAGTGATTCACCAAATTCTGTTGAACACCCACATGTAATCATCTTTCAAACATATCTCACTTTTTTTATTCTCTGAAGCCCCTACCTTGATCAAGAGGCCATGCCTTTAGTATTACTCCTCTCTAAATCAGTCTGAACATGGAAGCCAAAATGAATTTTTTTACCAAGGAGGAAGGAAGGGGATTTAATAGCTTCAACATGGAAGCCAAAATGAATTTTTTTACCAAGGAAGAAGGAAGGGGATTTAATAGCTTCTGACCCAATACGTATAATACATGGATACATGGCATATTCTGTAGGTATAAGATTTTTACCTGCCATGGGTAATTATATAACCTAATAGTTTGTAATCTCATATTAATGTGAAATTTAAAAAAAGAACGAAAACAAATTTATTGCCTTACAAGGCCATCTGTCGACTAATTGCTCCATCTGCCATACTATATTTCTGTCCCTTCTCACTATGACTACATTATCTCTAATTCCAGGCCTTTAAGCATCTAAAAGCCTCTTCTCCCCATTCACCCTCTCCCCTTACCAACATCTCACCTATCTTTTATCTGGCTAATCAAATAGTTACCACTTAAAAATACTTCAAAGAAGCCATTCCCTATACCTATAGTAAATGAGCTCTAATATGTAAGTTCCCTGACCTCTCCCTGTCATAGTATTTGCCAGACTTCATTGTTATTGTTTACCATCTGCCTCTAGAAGGAATCCCCAGAGCCTAGCATACTACCTATTACATAGCAAAACCCCCACAGCTTTATATAAGTGAATGAATTTGATATAAATTCAGGAATCCAAAAGCATATTGTATATTTTTAGTTCTTAAAAATATATGTAATGTAGAATATAAATGTCTGTACACAATAACTAAGAAAATGCCATGAAAGCAATGTCAACCAGTTTGATGAAAATATTTCAAATTGTATACACACCCAGCACATTGTACCCCATGATTGCATTTATGTACACAACCATGATTTAATTAAAAAAAAAAAATAAATGTATATGTAGAATACATTGGGCTACCTTCACACATTAGTGTCTAATGGGTCTTTTTTGTTTGTGGTTTATTCTTCCAGTGGTCACTTCAAGCACTTACCTTCATTCACTCTACAAACTGAAACTCTCACAGTACTGTGAGCTGCCACCATATCATGCAACATAACATATTGCTGAAAGAGAAAAGAAAAATTAAAAACTAGCCAATACAAGCCCATTCTTCCCTTAGGTAAGCTAATACAATAAATGCATATAACTATCTTTATAAAATGTTTAGAATCAGAGACTCAAAGATTATTGTTTTAGCTTAAGACAAAGCACAGACTTTAATGAGACTACAGAACCAGCCATCCAGTATTTCAGTTGATGATAAACAATGATAGATTCCTATAGCCTCTAAGTAGACTAGCAGTAGTCTGCCTCTAAAATATATCTGCTTTCTCCCCAACCTCCAAAAACAAATCCACACGAACAAAAAAGATAGGGGGACAAGAAAAGACCGTATGTTCACGCAACTAAAGTAACTATGTTGAGTATGTGCTTTGTACCAAGCTATTACACACATCTTACATGTCATTATAAAATACAAATACAGTTGTGAAACCCATAATAAATTTGGACTTACTTTTCTAATAGAATATAGTGAGCTTACAATTGATACTATGGACATAATCACAATGGCTAGAGCATAGTAATAGTATTCATCTGTGCACCATAGTATAACACTGAACAGCTGGAAAATGTAAAATGGGTTGAGAACCTAGAAAACAAGATTTTTAAGTCAAATTAAATGAGATAGAACCATACAAATTCTATACTTTTTCATTTCACAAGTAACCAAAAAGATAACTTACAGAATAAATTACATAGTACCCAATGGCAACATATACCATCCTAAAGAGTAGGACAAATGTAATCATATTTTTGTTTATCATTAAACTACTAAAATTTGACTAAATGAAGCTTAATTTAAATTACTGGCACATATTTAGATTCATACCACCCAAATAAAGATTCTAGAAAAGGTTAAAATGTAGGAATTTAGGTGTTCTGCATTCTGCTTTAGCCATCAAGTACACTTATTTCCAATAATAACTGTGTTCTTGGCTAGTAATATGCAAAACATTTTTTTTGTTGTTGTTGCCCTGAGTAGAGTGCTGTGACGTCACAGCTCACAGCAACTTCCAACTCTTAGGCTCAAGCGATTCTCTTGCCTCAGCCTCCCAAGTAGCTGAGACTACTGGTGCCTGCCACAACACCCAGCTATTTTTTTCTTTTTGGTTGTAGTTGTCATTGTTGTTTGGCAGGCCTGAACTGGATTCGAACTCGCCAGCTCTGGTGCATATGGCTGGCACCCTAGCCGCTGAGCTACAGGCACCGAGCCATGCCAAACATTTAATGAAACAGAATAAATGTTTACTTATGATGAATGCAAACACAAATTTACTTTTATGTAAAGTTCACTGAAGTCCAAAGGGAAGATAAATAAAGAGTTAATGGATTATATTGTTTTGCTTTCTCTAAGAAAATAATGAAGTATTAAACTCTAAATGAAAAAGAGATAAGGGACAATGAACTTCATTTACCCAAATGTGGGGATATTTTATCAATTTCAGGAATAACCTCCCAATGTCTTAAAACTACTGTTTCTGTAATTTTCAAAACACTTTCATATATACACGTATATAGCCCATTGTTACCTCAGTGAGATAATTAGAAAAATCTTACTGATTTTCTCTTTAGTAAGAAATAATTTGAGAAAAAGGTTTACTAAAGGCCAAAGTCAGCTACCAATGGAAATATATTACTAATCAGTCTTTCCAATTCCTAATCATCACACTATGCTATGTTAATAAAAAAGCAAGATTATGTTACTACTCTTAGGAACTGATGGAAAACATTGTTATTTCTACTAAAAGTATTCACCCAATACAACTAACTCTTAATCTTTAGTCAAAAACCAGAACAAAGAACTGGCAAGCCTAACTGCTAAGCAAAGTCACTTACTCCCTTCTTTTACATGCCCATAATTCTTTAGGCACACCTCTGTATGGCACTTACAACTGAACAGTCCAGTTACTATGATAACTACTGACATTTTCTCCTCCCAGACTACAACGTAAGCTCCTTGAGGTGGATCATCATGTTTTAAATACTAAGCTTCTAGAAAATTGCCTAGTCTCCAATAATGTACCACGAAATATCTTGTAAAAAAGAAAATATGATGAACTGATTTTTAAAAAAAAAGAGAAAAAAAAAATCTAAGTGTATATCTCTGTAAGATGAGAAACAAATTAAATAAACGTACAATTTCTTTTTTTTTTGAGACAGAGTCTCAGTCAGTTGCCCTGTGGCATCATAGCTATGTGGCATCATAGCTCACAGCAACTTCAAACTCTTGGGCTCAAGTGATTCTCTTGTCTCAGCTTCCCAAGTAGCTGGGTCTGCAGGCGCCTACCACCATGCCCAGCTATTCTGGAGACAATGTCTTGCTCTTGCTCAGTCTGGTCTTGAACTCCTGAGCTCAAGCAATTCACTCTCCTCAGCCTCCCAGAGTGCAGGGATTATTGGTATAAGCCACTGTGCCAGGCCTACAATTTCTTGAGAGTAAAAAAAGACTCAACATTGGGCGGCGCCTGTGGTTCAGTGAGTAGGGCTCCAGCCTCATATACTGAGGGTGTTGGGTTCGAACCCAGCCCCTGGCCAAACTGCAACCAAAAAAAAATAGCCGGGCATTGTGGCAGGTGCCTATAGTACCAGCTACTCGGGAGGCTGTGGCAAGAGAATTGCCTGGGCCCAAGAGCTGGAGGTTACTGTGAGCTGTGATGCCACCACATTCTACCAAAGGCAACAAAGTGAGACTCTGTCCCTTAAAAAAAAAAGTCGACACTGAATAAAAGCAAAATTAGGCAAAATGGTTCAAAAATCCATGCTAAATTCTTTCACTGCCTTTACTTCTCAAGTAAAATAATAAGCAAAGAGAAATTAGAAAACAGAAAACCAAGAATATCTTATTTAATAATGACTCCAAAGTAATAAATCTATTGATCACAACTGTTAAGTTATATGTTTACAGTCTTACCTCTTTAATTAGAAGTTTAAAAACAGAAGGCACTTTCACAGTAATTTCATTTACTCCATAAAGCAATTTTCTATAACAGAAAAATATAGTGATAGTATTACATTACATTGTATAATTACAGCATAATTTAGGGAAGGCATTACATTAGATAAGGCTCAAACCGTGGACCACTGTTAAATTTTTGTTTCTAAATAATTCTATAATTCAAACTCTCTACCTATGATATTTAAATCAAAAAAGTCAATACTAACTAACTATATTGTTAGTATTTCCTTTCATTTTGTCTTACATCTTTATATGTGACAACTATCTTTCCCACTAGTCTATAACTAAAAGGTTCTCTTCTCCATCCTTGAAAATAATTTCTTAATGATTTTAAATTACAATTAATTCTTATAAGAAACCAAATAAATATGAGGGGGCTTATGTTATTTTTCTAAATAAGCATATTTTCTTTTTTTTTTTGTTTTGAGACAGAGTCTTATTATGCTGCCCTCGGTAGAGTGCCATGGTGTCACAGACACACCAACCTCAAACTTCTGGGCTTAAGCGATTCTCTTGCCTCAGCCTCCCAAGTAGCTGGCACTACAGGCACCTGCCACAACACCCAACTATTTTTTGGTTATAGTTGGTCCGGGCTGGGTTCGAACCTGTCAGCCCTAGTGTATGTGGCTGGCTGGTGCCCTAGCCACTGAGCTACAGGTGTCAAGCCCTAAATAAACATATTGTACTAAGAGTGTTTATTTTAAAACACTGCACATTGGACTTTTAGAAAAAATGTTTTTAAAACGTTGTTTAAATCCATGGGTGGCGCCTATGGCTCAAAGGAGTAAGGTGCTGGCCCCATATGCCACAGGTGGCGGGTTCAAACCCAGCCCTGGCCAAAAAAAAAAAAAGTTGTTTAAATCCTTCCACTGTTAAATACCAACCTTGTGCTGGGAAAAATAAATAAATAAATAAATCCTTCCACTGATTCCTTTTAATAGTAGTTTCTATATGATATAGTAATTTTTGTCTTTTATGAAGTATAAGTCTGAATGACCGTTTTGTGTATCTAACCCTATGAAAAAATGTGTTTCACAAAAAGAATTCCTAATTTAACTTCAAAATCGCATTTATCTTTAAAACAGGGAAAACACTGGTATATTTTTATGTTTTGAAAAAGAATATATTGAAAAAGATGTCTCCCAATTTACAAGTTTTCATTGTGGTAAATTTGAGTTCATGCTTACAATCCCCACTATTATATTTCAGAAAATCTAAGATGCTGTCAATTTTATGACTTCCATTACTTTATGTATGATCAAGAAAGATAAAAATGGGCGGCGCCTGGGGGCTCAATGAGTAGGGCGCCGGCCCCATATGCCGGAGGTGGTGGGTTCAAACCCAGCCCCGGCCAAAAAAAAATAACACTCCACCACTGTATGACGCATGCCAATTTCAGAGATATTAAAATGCAGGAAAATGTGCACCTTAGAACTGATGAAATACTATATAAATTTCAGGAATATCAAGTTCAAATTATGAACCTGAATGCTTTTATAATTTTTAAAACTGAGACAGTCTTACCCAAATATCAAATACATTCTCAACTTCTACGTCTGTAACATTTAAATACCTATTAATATGTACAACTAAATGGCAAAGGGTGGGGAATAGTGATTTTGGGAATTCTGAGAATAGATCTAACTTTAGTTGGATAAAAATTACCTGTAGGCATGCATCCCCTTTGTCAGTCCTGCACTATGCTTTTCATAAAGTGACGTACAAGAAACACCTTCATCCAGTCCCCTAAATAAATCCAAAGTTTTTACTTTAAACAATGTTTAAAATATCCAAATTTCTTAATGCCTCATTTTTCTATACGCCTGATTTTAAAGTGTGACTTCCTTACAAATTTCTTAGAAACTTTAACAGAAATTTAGACATAACAAATGAGAATTTAAAAATCTCAAATTAAGATAAACAATAATAAAAAGTCTAAGTCCGAAACAACCTCTCAGTTATCCAATGTATTATCACATAATAACATGGCTCTAAATACTCAATTTTTAAATCATTATCCTTTAACGCTGTGCCAAAGGCATAGAACCAAATAATTAAAGTAAAAAAAATTAAGGTAAAACTAACTTGGTAAGTCCAAACTAAAAATGAGATGTTTTACTTTTTATTTATCTATAGTTTCTTTCTTCTTTTCAGTTTTTGATTCAAACCATGAAATCCTGTTTTCTCCACAAAAGCACCAATCTAAATCTTTCTGTAAGCTAAGGCACATCTAGGTCAAAAGTATAGAATTTATGAGTCATAGAAAATACCTAAAATCTGTAATAATTCTAACTAGGATTCAACTAACATATCTACTTTATCCAAAAATGTCTTAATTATGCTTAACCGACATCAATTATGGAAATGTAAAGCAAAGGGAATCTTACAAATACTTAATTACAATCCTTTTACCCTTTTTTCAGATATGAAGGTAAGCTTCATAATTCAGTGCTATCATTGGCATAAGTTTAAATCTTGTAAATTTCTATGGCTAGTAAAAGCCACATAGGGAATATGTTTGACATTTCTTCTCACTGAGATTGATGACTTCTCCAGAAGGCAGCAGGAACCAGTGCCAAGTCAAAAATATTTTAACAAGATGATAGCTCACTGGCAGTTTTCCTTAAGACAATGGTTCTTTTTTTTTTGAGACAGAGCCTCAAGCTGTCACCCTGGATAGAGGGCTGTGGCATCACAACTCACAGCAACCTCCAATTCCTGGGCTCAAGCGAGTCTCTTGCCTCCACCTCCCAAGTAGCTGGAACTACAGGTGCCCACCATAACGCCCGGCCATTTTTTTTTTTTTTTTGATTGCAGCCATCATTGTTGTTTGGCGGGCCCGGGCTGGATTCGAACCCACCAGCTCAGGTGTATGTGGCTAGCGCCTTAGCCCACTGAGCCACAGGCGCCGAGCCAAGGCAATGGTTCTTAATAAGGAATTATCTTTAGAATTTGGCATGTGGAAATGCCCCGGCCCATTCCTGAATGTTCTAATTCTTTAGTGTGTCTGAGGAAAGATCCAGGCATGAATATTTAAATGTCCATACCATGATTCTTTTTTTTTTACTGCTGTAAGTAAGAATTTCTTTGGCAATCTCAAGAAATGGCATTTAAGTTTGTAAGAATCATTTTTTTTTTTTGGAGACAGACTCACTTTGTCATCCTTGGTAGAGTACTATGGCATCATAGCTCACAGCAACCTCAAACTCCTGGACATAAGCGATTCTCTTGTCTCAGCCTCCCAAGTAGCTGGGACTACAGGTGTCCACCACAATGCCTGGCTATTTTTAGAGACAAGGTCTCGTCTCGAACCTGTGAACTCAGGCAATCTACCACCTTGGCCTCCCACGTGCTAGGATTACAGGCATGAGCCACTGCACCTGTCCCTATAATAATCATTTTAACAATAGCAATACAAGTACTGATTACATTTAGTACTTATGTAATTTGAACCCTCCACATAACATAATTTTTTTTTTTTTTTTGGAGACAGAGTCTCACTATGCTGCTCTCGGTAGAGTGCAGTAGCGTCACAGCTCACAGCAACCTCAAACTCCTGGATATAAGCAATTCTCTTGCCTCAGCCTCCCAAGTAGCTGGGACTACAGGAGCCCGCCACAACGCCTGACTTTTTTTTGTTTTTCTTGCAGTTGTTTAGCTGGCCTGGACCAGGTTTGAACCCACCACCTTCAGTGTATGTGCTTGGCACCGTAACCACTGTGCTAAGGTCGCCAAGCCAACATATAACATAAATTTTTTTTTTTTTTTGAGACAGAGCCTCAAGCTGTCACCCTGGATAGAGTGCCATGGCATCACAGCTCACAGCAACCCCAATTCCTGGGCTCAAGCAAGTCTCCTGCCTCTGCCTCCCAAGCAGCTGGGATTGCAGGCGCCCGCCACAACGCCCGGCCATTTTTTGGTTGCAGCCATCATTGTTGTTTGGCGGGCCCGGGCTGGATTCGAACCCACCAGCTCAGGTGTACGTGGCTGG
>CAUYRH010013706.1:0-50758 GCA_963574655.1 Perodicticus potto
TTTTTTGAGACAGAGCCTCAAGCTGTCACCCTGGATAGAGTGCCATGGCATCACAGCTCACAGCAACCTCCAATTCCTGGGCTCAAGCAAGTCTCTTGCCTCCACCTCCCAAGTAGCTGGGACTACAGGCACCCGCCACAACGCCTGGCTGTTTTTTGGTTGCAGCCATCATTGTTGTTTGGCGGGCCCAGGCTGGATTCGAACCCGCCAGCTCAGGTGTACGTGGCTGGCGCCTTAGACTGTTGAGCCACAGGCGCCAAGCCAAGAGTTACACATGGATTTTCAAGTATGAGGGAAACTGGTGCCTCTAAACCCCATGCTGTCCACAGATGAACTGTAGTTTGAAAATAGTTCAGTCATTAAAAGGTGAAACACATGTCATACACTTGAAAAATAGACTTCGTAAAACACAAATGGAAGCGTGTCTGGCAGGAGAATTTTGGAGATGGAGTTTATGCTGTAAGGTCAGAGTCAAGTGCCATCCACTGGAGGGGGAGCATGCCTGTTGCTGAGTAATACAACTTTCTTTACCTCTCACCCTTCTGGATGCTGCTGAGATGAGCAGCTGCAAACAAGAGCAAATTCAAGAAGTGCCAGGAACTGGGTGAGAAGAGAAATGCCCTAGACCTACCAGCTCCTAAGTTTTCCTACTCACAAGAAAAAAATAAAAGAAATTTATGAAATCTTTCTCACAGAGAAATGTTAATTTAAAAAAGCTTTGGTGCAGCCAGAACAAGAATCTAAGTATGGAAGTTTCAACTCCTAATCAAAGGTCGACAGATTATACTGGATAGATAATACAGTCTCTACAGGATAGGTGGCAATTGCTCTGCAACTCATCATGTTTACTTAAATGCCCTACTTGTCTCAGCTTGTGTTTCTCCAAAAGCAAAGCCCAAGACAAGGTAAGATCATGTGAGAGGTGATCCCAGGAAGCAAGAATGATAAAGTAAGAAAAGTGACAACAAAAAGAAGGAAAAAGAAACCAAGATAGGGTGGGCAGGGGAGACTAATTCCACCAAGACCTTCTGAGGCACGTGCAGAATGTGTCTAGAAGGGCCTACCTGCAGGACAGCCACTGCAGCCTTTATCCATGGCTCCTGCCCTCCTTGCCAGAGGGGTGTCTCCAGGGTAGCTGGCTCAGGTGCATTCTGGCTGCACCTGCCCAGGCCTATAGAGAGCAGAAAGGGAAAGGCCTGCTCAGGGCACATTTACTCAGAGCTATGTAAATCTGAGTTTGCATGGAACTCTGTCCAGTGCAGCTTGGCTGAAACCAGAGGTGGGCTAAGGAGTCGTACTGGGGGCTTCAGACATATCTGTCACCCCACCCAATTCTACGGGTGTTCTAGAAAGCCTCAGAGCACATCAGCTTGAATCCCCCATTATAAGTCAGTCATTACCACCGAGCCTGTTTTGGTTTTGGTGGTTCTTGACAGAGGCACTCAAGTGTTCATTCTTCGTTCACAACTTCGTTTTGTTTCAAGGGTCTACTATGTGTCTGCACTGCGCAAGATGCTGGGGGGACATGGGTGAACAGGATAGCCAAGCCCCTGTCATGATGAAGGAGGATGGACAAAAAAGGCAAACACATGAAATAGACAGCTTATCATATGGTAATAAGTCCCAGGCAGAAAAATAAGGCAGAGAAGCCGTCATGGGGCTGCTGTGCAGGAGTCCAGGAAGGTGGGAAGCCAAACAAAAGAGACCTGGTGTTTCATTGACCTTGAATCTATTTAACTTGGCAAATTACTCCCATCTGGCTGCCTCTCAGAAAACCAATAAACAAGTTTATAGAAAAAGTATAACTCTTTCTGTGTTGTCTCATTTAAAGATATTAGCTCATATCCAGGGGGATTGTGCCCACAGGGACTGACATGATTCCTCAGTGTGAATCCTGGGTGCAGACACTCCAAAGACAGCCCGAGATCAGATACATCCCTGCATCTTCAGCCACCTAAGCTGTTTCTGCATTTTTGAAATTAAGGATTTCAGCTTCACGGATAGCATTCTGGTGTCAAAGGCCATCTCTCCATGGCCCCCCTCAAAAAAATTAAGAAAGAAGAAAAAGTGATCTCACATATTAGTCAACTATCTGTAAACATCAAACTTTCACCCTGTGCTAAAATTAAGCCTGGTTGCTGCTCTCACGAAAGTCACAATTTAGTTGTGGCCCTATGAACAAAATGATACCAAGGAGAACACAGTTATGCTTTATTTTTTTTTTCATGTGGCACCTTCAAAACCTCAGGTCTGTGATACAGTCATTCCAAAAATCAGTTCAGCAGTTTCCTGCAAGTCTAAACATAAACACAGCTTGGAGACAAAAGCAACTCCTTCTTGGATGTTCCTGCACCACATTGGCTTCTGATTGACCCCCAGCCCCATAAATGCCTCCTGATTGCTTTATCTACTGTCCTCGGTGTATTAATAGGCATTCCTGCTCTACAGCAAAGCCACCTTCGTCTTATGACACATGGCATTCTCCCTGTTCTAGGGGGAATGGCCTTTCTTTGTAGGAAGCACACCCTTCTCCTGTGTTATATAAGCTCTGGGTCTGAGGAATTACTGTGCAAAAATCTACTTATCTTGCAGCCATCCAAGACTTCCATCTATAAGTTCCCCAATCAATGACCCGTGATAAACAAACTGAATTTGTCAGCCCAGCTCCTTGGTTTCTCAGAAGGCTCCAAAAAGCATTTTGGGAGCACTTGGTATAAGTAATTTTGGCTCTGTCCTGGAACACCCACTAACCCAATTTCCTAGTATTTCCCCAAGAAAGATGAAAACTTATGTTCACACAAAACCTATACATGTGGCTTGGTGCCTATAGCTCAGTGAGTAGGGAGCCAGCCACATACACCAAGGCTGGCAGGTTCGAGCCCAGCCAGGACCTGCTAAACAACAATGATAACTGCAACCAAAAAATAGCCAGGCATTGTGGTGGGCGCCTGTGGCCCCAGCTACTCGGAAGGCTGAGGAGGCTCAGAGAATCATGTAAGCACAAGAGTTTGAGGTTGCTATGAGCTGTGACACCATGGCACGCTACTGAGAGACTCTGTTTCCAAAAAAAAAAAAAAAAAACCTGTACACAAATATTTAGAGTAGCTTTATTCAGAATCTCCCAAATTGGAAATAACCTAAATCTATGCAGTGATACTCCACACAGCAATAGAAATAAATAAAATACAGATAGACATGATGACTCAGATGAATTCCAAATGTGTTATGTGATGGAAAAGGAGCCAGACTCAAAAGGCTACACATATGTGATTTCATTTCTATGCCATTATGGCAAAGGCAGAATAGGACAAAAGTCAGATCAGGAATGTGTGGGTACCTGCATCTGGGGTGGAGGACAGGGTTAACGATAACAGGGCATAAGGGACAGTGTGGGCAGGCAATGTAACTAGTCTATTCACAGAAGGGATGGCGCCTGTTTGTCAGAATTCATGAAACTCTCCATGAATTTCACCAGATGTAAATGATACCTCCATAGTAAGGAAGAAATCACTTTAATGAAACAAAAATGTTTTAATGGAAAAAAAAAATGTTTCAATAAACCTGACTTAATAACAAAACACCATCCTCCTGCCACCTGGCCAACTCTCAGATGGTGGCTTTAACTTCTATATCACCAACAAAATAGAACACATCTTGGGAAAACTGCTTTGCATTCTCACCTGCAAGTTCTGAAAACCCCTCAGTATCTATAACTTCACCTCTGTCACTCCTGGTGCTCAGAGGAAGACATGACCCCCTGTTGCTATGAAAGGCAAAGCTTCCTTAGGTGCTTGGCAGAAGGGGACACCTCTCCTTCCCATCTTAGGTTCATAGTGGAGGCCCTTATAGCAAAGGACGATTTAAAAAAATATTGTACACCTTTATGATGTACATGGCTTGAGAGCCTATAGAAATAAAGACTCAATCATACAGGGAAACAAGTATTTTTATGTTAAGTTGGATGAAAAAGTAGATGGCTATGGAAAGGTAAAGATTGGTCTAATGAGGGTGAGGAGTTAACAAGATCTTTTTGTTCTGACTCTTCTCTGGGTCTCTGTATCTTCAGAAATAAGGATATTCCTTACCTCTAGGTAGAGGGCAGGGCACCTCCTCAGTGGGGGTCTTGTGACTTGCTCAGGGGAGAAGGGTGAGGGGAAGATTTTGTATTCAAACAAAGCAATTCTACTGTTTCCTCAAAGCCATCCATCCATGTTTGGGGACAGTGTGTCCTAAACAGTGTCATCTGAAGTCTTTGCACCCCCTTCCCTTTTGGTGAGCTCTCCCCTCCCCCATCTCAGCCTCTGCCTTTGACCAGATCATTCTCAAACAAGGTAGCCTCCTTCGGCACAACCTACCCCAGTGTCTGCCCCATCCCTCTGTCCCATCAGAACAAACTATCTTAAGTGGTTATCTACTCAAAGCTTTCTCCACTTCCTGACTTCTAATCTACTCTTTAAGATAATTCTAAAACATCTCAAATATAAAGAAAATGATAAATAATAGTATGACAATTACCCATGTTTTCAATACCTGAATTTAACAGATGTTAACACTTAGCTGTACTTGCTCAAAATCTTTATCTTTCTATTTTTAAGAAATAAAACATGACCTATTATAATTGAATTCCCCTTTGGACTCATTCCCAATCCTATTTTCCCCTCATTCCCCAGTGGTGACCTCTGTTCTGACCTTGATAGGTATCATTCGCTGTACATTTTTATGTTCTAATGCATCTACACATGTCTATGAATGATATACAGCATTGTGCAGTGTCTTTGAACTTTGTGCACCTCCCATCTTATCGTCCTTAACTTTGTCATTTGCATCTTCAGTTGCTTCTTATGTCCATTGCTTCCTTTCATTTTATTTTTTTATTGCTGGACTATGTCAATTCCTTCAAAAAGAGTAAGCGGGAATAAACTGTCATTTCTTGCACATCAGAAAAATTCTCTATTGTCTGCACATTTAAATATTTTTTCTGAGTACAAAATTATCTGTTCAAGTTACTTTGCTCAGGTCATTGCATGCAGTCATCCATTGTCTTTCTGTGTCCAGCGTTGCCAAAGATACGCAGTATCTGATTCGAAATCCACTGGAGGGTTTCCCTCTCACTCTTTGGGCCTGTGTATGTTGTATGTGTCTGTCTTTCTTTCTCAGCTTTAGGGATTTTTCTTTGTCCTTGCTGTTCTGAATCCATTTGTACAGGTAAGATGTGTCCTCCCCCCCCCCATATTTTTCTACTCTTTAAACTTGAAGACCTGTCTTTGGTAAAAAGTATACCCTGTTATTGCTTCAAAATTTCCTATCCTGATTTTTCCCTAGCTGCTCCTTCTGAGACGCCTACTCATCTGGCATTGGCCTTCTGGGTCTGTCCTCTTTCTCTTTACTTTCACACTAGACATTTGTACAAGGCCTTTTGGCCTTGTCTTCTGTGGGGATTCTTTTCATGTCTTCTCCATTTTCTCAAATTCTGCTTTCTGGCCCATTTATTGAATTGAGGTTTTGTTTTGTTTTTATTTTCTAATGATGGACAGAATAACCTCTTACATTCCTCTGAGGACCATTGTCCTGTTCCTCTTCCATTAATTCTGTTTTCTCGGGGTAGCTGCATTGGGCAGCTCCCTTCAGGGTAACCCCACGTGACTGTAGGAGACCTGGTGCAGTACCTGCTGGCAGCCTTTCTTATGAAGGAAATGTGGGGCCTGCTGCCCAGTGAGGGGTTCCAGCAGCTGCTCTTCCACAGGACAAGCTTTCCATTTGTTCTGAGTGATAACTGCTACCTAGACACTTGGGTGTCTCTCTTGCACACTCCTAGGCATACTCTTACTCACCTCCTGCCCTGAGGTTCTGTGTGTGGTGGAGGGTGCTGGAGGCTGCAGGGTCACCGCCTGGTTGTTGCATTCTTCCCCTCTTACCTCCGAGGTCCACACCTACTGATTGACCCCACAGCACAGAAGTGCTCCTTCATCCCAGGGGGTGTGGCTCTCTTCTCCAAACTGAATTTGGTTGCTTTCTCCCAACTTTAGGATTTTCACATGGTTTAAGCTAAAAGGGGTCCTGTCTTTTGCTTCCCTAATCATGATGTACCCGTTCAGTGCCCTTGTCTATCACGTCTGTGGATTGAGACCAGGAGGGAAGAACTAAAGCAGGTGTCCATCCTGTCACCTGACATCTTAATTCTAAGCACTGATTTTCCAGGACATCCCTTAACAAACTGTCCCACTAGAATTAAAAGGGTTTTGTTTTATCTATTGGATCATTTTTAGCATTTCCTAATGGATGAAACTCTGTGCTTCTGTGTGTGTTTCTTATCTTTCACATTTCTTGTTCAGCACTTCCAGACAATTTTGAATAACAGTGATCAGGGTGCGTGACATGTTCAGTCCCCTTTCCTAGCAACTCTTCCACCCTCCCCACCATCCACAGTAAAATAGGGAGGCTCCCAGAAGCCACAGTGTCCCTGTAAGTGTCTGAACCTCTGGGCCCGGTGCATCAGACCAAGGAGAGACACCTGGCACAGGATGCTCACATCAGGGATTCTTCTTCATTGTACAAACAATCACACAGATACATAATTAAAAGCTACAATAAGTGAAATGAAGAACAATGTCATAGACTGGTAAGTGGGGTTAATTTCTGAAGGATCCCTCTACCTGGAGAGTGAGAGGGTCCTAGACAGGAGGACCAGGTCAAGGCTATGAAAGAGGACCAAGGGTGAAAGGAAGTCCAGGATGTCTAGGGATGGAGCCCCATCCTCCCCTCTTCCTCCTTCTTCCTGTCATTGAGTGTCTGTGCTCTGATTGCCCTAAGTGCCTTATTGGCCCCAACTCATAGCTGGAGAGGAAGAGCTGGAGGGAGGCCCATCCTGCGGAACACTGAGGTCATGTTAAACACTTGGGGTCTCATTCACAAGGACAAAAGGAGCAATGAAGAGAATGGAGAACTGTAACCTGACCAGATATGCACGTTAAAGAAGGATTCTGACCTCACTTCAGGGAATGAAATAAGTCAGGTGAGATGACAAGCAGACCTCTCATGGGATTATTCCAGAGGGTGTCCCCAGTGCATTCCTGAATACCCTTGCCACAAAACTCGCTGTGCTGATGGCTCTCCACTTCAGATAATTCTGTTAACTCTGCAAAGGAACATATATATTACTCAGAGTTCTTTGTTTTTACATGAAGTCAAAAATTGAATTAGATTTTATAAAGATATCATTTCTGAAATTTTTTAAATGATAATTTTTCTTCCTTTTTGGTTAGTAATATGCCAAAAATATATTTCTTATAAACATAAGGGAAAACTAACCCTACTTGGTCATGTGGTATATTTATCTGCTGATACAAAGTTTGATTATTTATATTCATAAAGAAAGTTATAAACATTTTTTTCTTGAGAAGTAGTCTTTGTCTAATTTTGTTGTTAATATAATTGTGATCATAGCTTTTTTCTTTCTTTCTTTCTTTCTTTTTTTTTTTCGAGACAGGGCCTTGTTCTATCACTCAAGCTAGAGTGCAGTGGTGTCATTACAGCTCACAGCAACCTCAAACTCCTGGGCTAAAGTGACCACCTGCCTCAGCCTCCTGAGTACCTGGGACTTATAGGCATGTACCACCATACAGTTAATTGTGGCTCAAAGGAGTAGGGTGCCAGCCCCATATGCCTGGAGGTGGTGAGTTCAAACCCAGCCCCAGCCAAAAACTGTTAAAAAAAAAAAAAAATTAAAAAATAATTTGTAGAGAGAGGGTCTCACTGTGCTGCTCAGGCTGGATCACAGGTTTTTAAAACAGACTAGGAATAGCAGTTTAAATAGCAAAGGAGTTTTATTGAATCCTGAAAAGAATTCACTCATGGAACTGTCTTAGCTCAGACCTTCTGGGGAGAAATGATTCTTTGACAACTTTGCTAATTTTTCCCCTTGTCATTTGTCTTATTTTTCTTTAATAAGGTTTCCATTCTTTGTAAATTGCCCATTTCATCCAGCCTTTAAAAATTAACTTAGACTGGACCATCGGCTCGGCACCTGTGCCTCAAGCAGCTAAGGCACCAGCCACATACACTTGAGCTGGCAGGTTTGAATCCAGCCCGGGCCCGCCAAACAACAATGATGGCTGCAACCAAAAAAATAGCCAGGCATTGTGGTGGGCGCCTGTAGTCCCAGCTACTTGGGAGGCAGAGGCAGGAGAATCGCTTGAGCCCAGGAGTTGGAGGTTGCTGTGAGATGCCAAGGCACTCTACTGAGGGTGATAGCTTGAGGCTCTGTCTCAAAAAAAAAAAAGACTGGACCATAAATTTCTTGCTTTCCTTAATCTCCTAGATACATATATGTAAATTTGATTTTTTCATTCTTAATTTGCAATTATTATTTTCTCCTTTGATTAATCTTTTTAGAGCTAAGTTTATCTCATTACCATTTAGAATTATTGATTGCAATTTTTTCTATCTTAAATGAAGTAGGTTCTGTTTATCTTCCTCTAATCTCCTATTTACTTTGGTATTTTTTGCCATCTTGAGTTGAATATTTACATTCATTTTCCTTATCTAATTAATTCTTTCTTTTTCTGTTTTATTTTGTTTTTTTTTCTTTTGAAACACAGATTCTCACTTGGTCACCCTCAATAGAGTGGTATGGCATTATAGCTCACAGCAACCTCAAACTCTTAGGCTCAAGTAATCTTCTTCCCTCAACCTCCTGAGTAGCTGGGACTACAGCTGCCTGCCACAATACCTGGCTATTTTTTAGAGATGGGCTCTTGCTCTAGCTCAGGCTGGTCTTAAACTCATGATCTCAGGCAATTTATTGACCGTGGCCTCCAAGAGTGCTGGAATTACAGGTGTGAGTCACAGCACACAGCTATCTAATTAATTCTTTTAAAACTATGCATCTTCCTGTGATTACTGCCTTGACCACATCCTATATTTTGATATGCAGCATATTAAATACCCTTTTAAAATCCAAAGTGCCTACTGCTTTTTTTAATGTGTTGAACAATATCAATTTTATTACTCTGACTTATTTCTTGATTTTGAATCTCCACAATTTTGGTGCAGGCTTAAAAGACCATATATTATAAGGCCTTTAGGTCTTTTGTCTATAGATTAAAGCACAACATGCTTTTCTTGTCTTCTCTTTTCTTCCCTTTATCTTCATCACCATATGCACATCACATCCCGCTGTCCACTTTACAAGATGTTGGTCAGGAAACATCATGTCCTCATCTTCCCAGCTCAGAGGTAAAGCATCTCTGTAGAGTAATACCCAGAAATACACCTTTTTCTCATCAGTTGCTCTTAAAGTGTGCTGAAACTCATGATTAAAATAGGTCATTTTTTTTTAGGTTTCAATACTCAATATTCTAAGAATGAAGTGACATCAAGGAAGTAATTGCTATAGTGCAAGATGTTGAGAGGCTGAGTAATAAAAATCAGATGGATTTCTTGGAAGGGAAATCAGTTTACAGTTCAAACACAGGTCCTGGATGGAGACACAGAACCAGGGGAAGGAATTAAAACATAGAAGAGTCAGGGGCAATGGTCAGAACAGCTGGAAATATGAGACCAAAGGAGCAGGCATGCGTGATAGGCCAGCAAGACAGGACAACCAGAAGGAGAGAGTTCCACTTTGTGGCAGATCCATTAAAAGTCTTTTGCTCCCCTGAAGCTGTTGTTAAGAACTGAGATAGCCTGAAGTACCCAATTAAGCCTGTTTTATTTACTATGTTTTCTCATATTTTCATTATTACTTGGTAGCCTTTTGGCTTTTGTGATGTATCCTCTGCTGCTGGATGAAGGTGAATCTATGAAAGCTGTGAATAAAAATTTCTTAAGAGAAGCAGAGAATTGTCACCAAATGTTGGAAGAGGTAGCCTCAGCCCTGAGCCAGAACATATTCTTTCTTGGAAGGATTCTACCCATTTGACATCCTTTCTTCTCCATGCCTGGGGTAGCTGTCTTCAAGATAGTCTTTATCAATCCACCCCATTCCTGTACATGCATGTGATTTCTTTCATTCAAGACGTGGATTCTAATTCCCATCCCCTTGAAGTGACTAGCTTAGCCAATGGAACATGGTAGGAGCAGTGTGACTTCCATGGCTCTCCAAGTTGGGTCATAAGACAGCTTGCAGTTTCTGCTTGTGGCTTTTGGATCACTTTCTCTTGTCAATCATCCACCATGCTACTAGAAATCTGGATGGCACTGGGAAAATACACGTGTCAGGGTGCCTGTCATCAACCTCAGCCAAGTGCACAACTAGCCTTTGAGTTGAGCCTTCCTGGCCAGTCAAGTCACTGGACCTTCAGTTGACTGCAGTGCAACTGTCTAAGAATCACCAAATGGGAAACCAGCCAAATCCAGTCAATCCACAGAACCATGAGATATTATAATAAATATTTTACACCTAAAAATTGGTAGGGTAGTTTTTTATACAGCAACAGATAACCAGAATAATCCTCTGTGCTTCAATGACTTAAAGAAATGCCATTCCGGGGGAGTAACACATTCTTTAGACATATAATATCTTCCTCAGCTTAAAGTCAAACCACGCTGACTGGGAGCAATTATATCTTTAATCTTCCCACTTTGATCCATTATTATTTTATTTATTACTCAAAGAGCAGTATCATATCCAGGTTATTATCAAAGATGAAAACACCTCATTTTTATCCCTATTAGTCACCTAATAGTAATTATGGTGCATTTCCAGGCTCTGATTTTAGTAATGAGTTTGAGGGTGAGTTTGCTATTCAAATGAATTACAATTCAATTCTACAAATATTTATGAACTGCCTTTTATGTACTTTGATATGTGGGGCTTGCAAATTAAATGAATTTCTACTCTCAAGGACCCGTTAGTCCAAAACAAAAGGTAATTCAAATATAAAGACAGTGTACTTCAAGGAATAAAGTCATGGGTGCTAAGCATAAAAGGAACAAATGAAGTCAAAATAGGGGTCTAAAGAGGAGGAAAGCAAATATCATTCAGGAGACAGCATGGGGAGGGAGAAAGGAAGGAAAGGCCTAGTTTGAATTCCTATTCTGCCACTAATCTGGCACTTATTTAACTTATTTAACAAGCTATTTAACTTTATAACATAGGGAAAACACATTTTTCTTAACCAACTTGTTATTAAGTTTTTTTTTTTGTTTGTTTTTTGGGGGTTTTTTTTGAGCAACTTCATTACAGGCTTGTAAGAATTAGATAAAATAAGAAAAAGAAACTAGTGATTATCTCATAGAAGGTACTATAGTCATAGTAGCTGGTATTATTATTATCACTGTCATCGTTATTTAATATGTGAGATTAGAAAAGACTTACTAGGAAAATGGCCTGTGAGCTTGGACTTAAAAAAAAGTGCATATTTCACATGATATATTAAAAATTAATTCAAAACGTATCAAAAGCCTAAAAGTAAGAGCCAAAATTATAAGTGCCTTAGAAAAAAACACAATCTTTGTGGTCCTTGTAAATCTTTGTGACCTTGGATTTGACAATGGGTTCTTAGACATGACACCAAAAGCACAAGTGATAAAGGAAAAAATAGATGAATTACATTTTATCAAAATTAAAAATTTTTGTGTTTCAGAGGACACTATCAAGAGGGTGAAAAATAACTTACTGAATAGCAGAAAATATTTTCAAATCACATCTAAGAGACTCATGTCTAGACCATACAAGGAATCCTATAGTTCAATAATAAAATAATAATTCAGCCAATTAAAAATGAGCAAATTATCTGAACAGACATTTCTCCCAAGAGGATATCCAAATGGCCAATAAACACATGAAAAGGTGCTAACCATCATTAATCTTCAGATGAATGCAAATCATCTACCATGAGACACTATTTCACACCCACTAGGATGATGATAACTAAAAAAGTGAGATGATAACAAGTATTGATGAAGAAATTGGAACCTTCATACCCTATTGGTAGGAACGTAAAATGGTGCAAACATTTTGGAAGAAAGACAGGCAGGTGTTCAAATGGGGTTAATAATAGTAACCAAATGATTCAATAATTTCACTTCTATGATATTTAGAATTATATAGTATATGGTCTTTTGACTATCTTCCTTCACTTCATATATCACTGTCATGACATCCATATTACAGTATGTATCAGTACCTCAATCCTTTTTGTAGTCAAATGATATTCCATGGATATGAATAAAGTATATTTTGTTTATCCATTCATCAGCTGACGGACATTTTAGTTGTTTTTACTTTTTGGTTATTGTTAATAGAGTTGTTCTGAGTATTTATGTGCAAATTTTTATTTGAATACATGTTTTTAATTCTTCTGAATAGGTATGTATATCCCTAGGAGCAAAATTACTGGGTCATATGGTTACCATGTTTACTATGGCTACTAGATTATGTAATTCTACTTAGAATTCTGTTTGAAATTATATAGCATAGAGATAGATAGTATGTGAATGGGTTTTCAGAGCTGGCAGGATCAGAGTTGGGTAATAACTAAAGAGTAATGGGATTCTTTTCCAGGTAATGAAAATGTTCTATAATTGATTATAATGATGATTCCAGAGCTCTGTGAATGCACACAACATTGAACTGTAAACATTAGATGGGTATATCAACCACAAAATGATGTCTAAATCTTCAATACATAGGAATAAGACAAATGAGAGGGGGTGGGCACAAGGATCCAGTCAGAGACCAGTGTCTCTGGAATGGGCAGAGGTGGGACATGATCAAGCAGAAGGTATTTATAGATGCTGAAAGTTAGACTCCAGTGAGGCAATCTGGCTGTAAGAACCAGTCATTAAAGAGTGGGTTACAGGCAGCACCTGTAGTTCAGTGGGTAAGGCACTGGCCACAGACACTGAGGCTGGTGGGTTGGAACCCAGCCCAGGCCAGCTAAAACAACAATGACAGCTCAAACAAAAAAACAGCCAGGCGTAATGGCAGGCGCCTGTAGTCCCAGCTACTTGGGAGGCTGAGGCAAGAGAATCGCATAAGCCCTAGAGTTTGAGGTTGCTATGAGCTGTGATGCCACTGCACTCTAACAAGGGCAACAGCTTGAGACTCTGTCTCAAAAAAAAAAAAAAAAAAAAAACAACAAAGAGTGGGCCTACAATTTGGTGCAGCAAAAATGTGGACATAAGTGTATGGCATTTCCCAGTGTGACTGCAGTTTTGAGTCTAAGAATAGAAACAAGTGATGTTTGACTGAGTCCGGAAAAGAAGCTGATTTGACAAGGCCGGATGGTGAGGTGGGTTTGGACAAACAGACCAGAAATGCATAAAGTACAGAGAGAGAAGAGCAAAGGTGTGACCCTGGAAAGCACTTCTGTGCCCTATCTATGAAATGGGCCTAATGAAGGGATATGTTATTATTGCCGTTGTTTGATTCTGTAGGTGCTTTAGAGTGGGTTGGGCTTGAAAGAGACAGGCATTATTGAGTGGTTATTGTGCATCAGGCACTCGCCTAAGTTTTTAAAATATGCATTGTCTTAATCTCTTACAACAACCTCATGGGAGACATTGCTTTTATTATCTTCAGAATCTGAAACCAGATCTATTTGGTTAATGGTTATGTCTATCGACATTTGTTGTAGAGTATCAATGAGGCCACACATCTGGTAGTCCAGCAGCCTAGGGGCTGGCCCTCATTGGTGTTCAACAAATATTAATTTTTATCCCCCATGCCTGCATCCAAGGTTGCTGGTGTTGTCCAAAAACCAAGTTCTAAATTCAAAAACATTTACTAACCAGAATCTCTCCCTCCCTTGCCGACCTCCTTTGGTGCAATATAGTTGGTACCTTAAAACTTCATCTCTCTGCCCAGGTAACTCTCTTCTCTCTGATGACTTGGTTCCTTGTACATCCACACCTCTCTCTGCTCTCTCTACTCCCTCCCCACCCCACCATAATCCCTGCAGGCCTTTGTCAAACCCATGGGGTTTAATAAAGACAAATGTGCCTCAGATTTGAGGCTACACTTCAGTGCTTTCCCGGAATTTGGTGGAGCCCACCCACACGCCCATCTCATTTCTAACTTACATCACTGGAATCAAGACTGCTAAAAACAGCAATTATGACTCCCCCACCATCCCCTCCAACTAATCTCAAACACAAGAGAAGAAAACTGCAAAAGGCTCATCTCTGTGAGCTTTTACAACAGTAAATTGGAGTTCATGGGAGCCAATTCCTCGAGCCCTTTGCTTTAATCTAAACCGGGATTTTTCATCTTCCCTTTCATGATCCCATGTTTGAGCTCTGTGAAGAGATTCAGCAGCATGTCCATATGTTATCATTCTAATTAAAACAATCAGAACCTCGTGATTATTAATCACCTGGCCTTATCATCCATTAAAGGAAAGTCTTATTAGCAGAAAGGCATATGTTTGGTTCCTAAATTCCAGAGATAAAACCAAAAGGAGACAAGAGACATGAACTAACAATTCAGTTGCCTTGGAATTTTCAAAATGAACTGTATCTTGTCAATGGCTTCTTTAATTAAACAATCACTGAAATAAAATATTCGGCCCTAGATGTGGATGTCTGAGTGCATTTCTCTTTTTGTTCCTGTTATTCCTGTAGTTTAATATGAGTTCTGGAATTCCAGGGGGGAAAAATGGAGTAATTTCAATCAGCTTTGTAAATAATGTTCAGAAACCGTTAGGCTGCATAAGTGGTCTTCAATGACCACATTTGAATTGGCCACTATGAGGAAACCATTTGCAAATACCTAGCTGCATTCAGTTTAAAAGTTGTTCATAAAAGGAAAGCAAAGTAAAAAGCATTTAAAGAATATGCTTAGATTAGAACCCTAGCAGACGAGTGATAGAATAATTGTAAGCAGTTTTGCAATGCTAATTTCTAAAGGCAGGGAGTTGAAAGCAGGCAAAATGGATTTCATACTAAGAAAACCTCTTGGTTGGGAACAAATAATCAGGGCCAAGCTATGTGTGCCATGCACTTCTGTGACCTCTCGTTCTCAACCAACTAAAATAGACATTGGGGCCAAACAAAGTTACATGGAAAATAATTTGAGTATCCATACATTATTCTTTGCTTGTTATTTTAATGGAGAGTATGTTGCATTTGAATCAGTATTTTTTAAAATGAGTTCCACAAAGCACAAGTATAATGTGATAATTCATAGAGGAAAAAGTTTGGGGACAATCCACAGTCAAAAATGTTTGGAGAACTCTTACATTTCTCTACTCCCCCTTGGATTTACCTGTCACTCTCACATGCTAAATATTTGGAAAAGGCTTTCAGTAGAGAAAAACTCCTACATTTTTACTTTAACCAAAGTTCTCCCACAATTGACAGAGAAAATTGTTGTCCTTATAATATCTATTCAGATTTTCTGAAAAGAGTGAGTGTTTCACAAAGCACATTCAAGGAGACATCTAGACACCTGCCCTCCCACCATGTGATGCTTGGGGAAAGACTGGGAGTTGGTCTGTGCACCCACAGCCAAGCACTGGCCTTTATCCCTAGGCAGTGACTTCACTGGGCCCTTGATAAAGATATGTTTAATGAGGTAAAACTCAAATTAGTGATACTATATAAATGTCTCATATAATAACTTGCCCCAACCATACTGCTGCGTTCATTGGGAGACATGTAAACGATGTTTGAATTGGTGGCCTGGCCAGCATGCGATAAGAAGGGGCTTTGACCTCAAATCTCTGAGTCATCAGGGACCTCAACTAGCTCCACTTTGATCACAGTCCTGGAAGTCTTACCACAGAGCCAGAGGATTAACAATGCAACCTTGATTGTGCTCAGCCTTGGGCACTTTCTCATATCTGGACACCTCTGAACCCTCCTTGGCCCATGGTGTATTCAGGAAAGAGTGTGTGCTCAGGCATCAGACAAAACCTACATCTGAGTTCAAGTTTTGCTAGGTATATTCATGTGAACTTGAGCAAGTTACTGACATACTCTGAGCATCACTCTCACCGCCTGTAGAATGGGTATAAAAACAGAACCTACTGTTGTGAGGAATAGAAATAAAAAAGATCATGTGTGTGGAGCTAAAAAAAAAATGCCCCAGCATGATCTTGACACAAAAATAAAAATGAAGATCTATGGAATGTAATAGAGAATCTAGAGATGAACACAGCCACATATCAACATTTGATCTTTGATAAGCCTAATAAAAGTATGCACTGGGGAAAAGAATCCCTATTTAATAAATGGGACTGAAGAACTGGTTAGTCACATGTAGAAGACTGAAAACGGACCCACATCTGTCATCATCGACAAAAATTGATTCTTGCTGAAACAAAAGATTTAAATTTAAGACATGAGACAATAAAAGTTCTAGAAGAGAGTGTGGAGAAAATGCTTGAATATATTGGCCAGGAGAAAGATTTTATTTGAAATACCCCCCTGGCAACTGCAACCACACCAAAAATAAATAACTGGGATTTGATCAAGCTAAAAAGCTTCTGCACAACTGAAGGTACCACAAACAGAGCAGACAGACAGCCTTCGGAATGGGAGAAGAATTCGTATGTTATCAATCTGACAAAAGCCTGACAACTAGAATCTACAGAGAACTCAACAAGAAAAGAGCAAACAATCCCCTTTATGACTGGACAAGAGATTTGAGCCAAAACTTCTTTGAAGATGACAGATGAATGGCCAACAAACATGTGAAAAAATAGCCATCATCTTTAATCATTAGAGAAATGCAAATCAAAACCACTCTGAGAGATTACCTAACCCCAGTAAGATTAGCCTGCACCACAAAACCCCAAAGCTTCAGATACTGGCGTGGATGTGGAGAGAAGGGAACACTTCTACACTGCGGGTGGGACTGCAAACTAATGCAACCTTTATGGAAAGAAATATGGAGAATTCTCAAAGAACCAGAAGTTGACCTTCCCTTTGATCCTGCAGTTTCATTACTAGGTATCTACCAAGAAGAGCAAAAATGATTTTACCACAAAGACATTTACACCAGAATATTTATTACAGCTCAATTCATAATTGCCAAGTCATGGAAGCAGCTCAAACACCTATCAACGCATGAATGGATTAACAAACTACAGTATATGTATACCATGGCTTATTATTCAGCTATAAAAGAAGACAGAGACTTTACATCTTTTATGTTTACCTGGATGGAGTTGAAACACATTCTTCTTAGTAGGGTACCCTCCTCAGTAGATCAGCAAGGGAAATACCCACACAGACAATGAAGCAGGCATTAGCTGGGGCTTTGACCTGGACCCCTGGGAGAGGGCTTTGAGCCAAGTGAGGTCACTGTGAAGGCCACAAAGGAGAAGAGCATCCCACTCCCCTGCATAGCCACATATGACCTCCCACCACTCCTCAGACAGGGAGGACATGTCCACCCTGACAAGCAGAGCATGTGATGGTGAGAGTGAGCGTGGGGGTGGGTGAGGGGGCAGTTTGTGCCAGTGCCTAGAACAGTCACCTGGTGTGCACTTCCTGGAACGGTGGGTGGGCACTGAGTCCCTCCAGTCTCAGGTTAGACATGTAGGAAAAGGGAGAGCCCCCCCCCAAGGGAAGAAAAAGAAAAATAGGATAATAGCTTCCCCCACGGGCAGGAGGTTCAGACTCTCATTCATTCATTCATTCACTCATGTCTTCATTTTCCTAACTAATATTTACTGTATACCAGGAACAGATCTAGGCCCTGTGACTCATCCCTCAATGTAATAATTAACTTAAAGCTGCTCCCCTTGCAGAGCTTACATTCTGGTGAATGTGGAAAACCAACAACAAACATCACAAACCTGTAAATTATGTTTTATGTTAGACGGTGGCACACATCATGAAAACACAAAACAGCATGGTAAGGGAGATTAGGAAAGGCAGTTGGCAATTTTAAATATTGTAGGATGCACAGACCTCACTGAGAAGGTAACATCTGAGCAGAGGCTGAAGCAGTGGAGAGAGTGAGCCGTGTGGACATGGAGAAAAGCATTCCCAGGCACGGAGAACAGAAAGGATGAAAGTCTTAGGTCAAGAGCAATTCTGGGGGTTATAAGGCACCCCTGTTACATAGGATGCAGACTAGGCTAGAAGGGAAGCTGAAGGAACAAGATGGACCACTCCTGCCCACACCTGTCACACGTGCCCAGAGCAGGGGTAGGGGGAGTGCTGGGGAGCAGGATGACCAGGCCAAAGCCTGTAGAGCAAAGGTCCCCCACCTTTTTGGCACCAGTGACTGGTTTCATGGAAGACAAGTTTTCCACGAACGGTGTGTTTGTAGGGGGTAGTTTCGTGCTGATTCAAGCACATTACATTTATCATGCATTTTATTTCTATTATTATTATGGTGTAATATATGATGAAATAATCATACAGCTCACCATACTCCAGAATCAGTGGGACCCCTGAGCTTGTTTTCCTGCAACTGGACAGTCTCATCTGGGGGGTGACAGAAGACAGCAACAGATGAATCTTCCCCCTCTAGCTCTCCTGCCACCATTCGCCTCTTGCTGTGTGGTTCCTAATGAGCCAGAGATGCATCCTGGTCCATGGCCCAGGGCTTGGGGACCGCAGCTCTAAAAAGTGCAACAGCAAAGAAATGCGAGTGGGCAGTGCCCCAGAGAATCCTTCATTTCAGCCCTCAGAATGTGGGCGCTTGAGTTCTTGGTTCCTTCCACTATGTGGAGCTGAAACTAGCGGCAGTGGTGGGGGAGGGGCAGACTGCCCTTTAAGGAGTTCCACTGGAAAGGTGCCATCCCAGACAGTAACCCTGCAGTCACTCGTGGCTAATTGCAAAGCTTTGCTCTCCCCATGAATTAGGCAATCCAAGCCTCTGCTTAAAACTTGGGAACATTTCAAGCCCCTGCCCTGGAGGTTTGACTTTAATGATTCTGGGGTGAGACCCAAGAGTCTTAGTTTTGACAGCGGGAATTTAATGTGCCTCCAGGCGTGGGGCTGTACGCTCACAGCCTGCGGTCAGCTGTGTGTGGATTCCTTTGGGCTTGTCTCTACGCCTGCCACCAGCTCAACCCCAATGGTATTATTCACATCTTCCTCTTCAATGAAAGGTTTTTGACCTAAGGTATGGAGAGATTTAATATATCCTGGAAGATCCAAGGAGTTTGTTTTTTAGTTTTTTTTGGCTCTAAATAATTCCCGTAAGTAAGTTATCCAAATATTACACTTTCCTGTGGCTCACTCTTTATGTTTGAACTCACAACATCTCTCTGTAGCTCTCATTTAATATGTGAGTGACAATACATTTCTCAACACTTAGAAATAAGTCCTCCCCAGCCCTTACAACTATAAAATATAGCCGCTAATAGCATGTGATCCAGGTTTCCCAGGCTCTCAGAAAACATCAAAGTTTTCTGTTGCCAGGAAATGTGGGTGGAAAGAAACGTGAAAAAGAACCTTCTGATCCGACGTGTGAGCTGAGGGATAGTGGGTGAGTGGGATTTATGAACTGTTAGCCGCTGTCCTTGGATGTCCGTATGGCCAGGAGTGAGGTCATCAGACAGCAGGTGCGTGCTCCCCAACAGGTGTTTGCAAAGAGCCTTTCAGCCCTTGCCCGGCTGCTACCTAGAAGAGAGGGTCCAAGTCAGGCAGAGGAATTCTCAGTCATGGTGCTAAATCAACACAAATGTTCTCCTGGAGGAAATTGCTAAAACTTAAAATCATGGTCATGTGATTGCAAAAGTGATTTCAGAAAACTGACATGAATTCCAGTGTGTGCCAGGTCTGAAGTTGGAGAATGGAAATCATCAGGAGAGCTCTCCAAACTACAAAGAATGCACTCCTAAAAGTGCTCTGTGGCTCTGTTGCTCCTGCCTTCACTCAGGTTCAGATGTGAATATGGCAGGGAATATAACGGTCCAAAGTGATGGGTGTCCTACCCAAGAAAGAGCCCCAGGGCACATAGGGGTTGTCTGCAGAGCCTATCGTTAAGCCATCAGTCAGTGGGGTTTAGGAACGCTGACCCTATACTACAGCCCTGAGCTTGTATGTGTAAGCTGCTATCCAACCAGAATATCCCTTGGGTTTTCTGCAGACTTACTGGAGAAAGTGTGCTCTTTATATCAAGGTTGTTGAGCAGATCGGAAGAAAACTGATAATTGATATACCTGTGCCTATCTTAGGTACCATGGAAGGAAGGACACCTTGGGGGCAAAACCAACACAGAGGGCACTAGAGGTGACAGACAGCATCACAGTCCTCAAAGTGCCCTTTGAGATCTTGGCGCTGGTCCTGCCTAAAGATTCACCCCTGTTTTATTTTTTTTTTTCAATTTTTTTTTAATTAAATCATAGCTGTGTACATTAGTGAAATCATGGGGTACAATATGCTGGCTTCACATACAATCTGAAATATTTTCATCCAACTGTTCGCCTATTCACATAAGATTCCCCTCTTTGCTTCTGTTTGAGAACACAAGATACAGACTTTGTCATATGTCCCTCAGACAACAATGTCCCAGCAACTCATTAAAAATAGTTAATCTATGGGTTATAGAGAGAAGTCACAGAGCAGGATGGAGCCCTGGCTTCCTGACTCCCTGGGACGTACTTGGCTAAGCGCTTATAGTTTGAACACAGCAGGTGTTCTTACTTATAAAATCAGAGGGTGGACCAACGTCAATTCCGAGTTCCTGAACTATATTATCTTGTTATGAACTTGATGATGTTATAACCTAACACCATCTTTAAGTTCATATAAATATAATTTCTGCTCTATAGTTAACTGCCTGATAAGACTGTTCACTTTAAATTCATCTACCTAAAGAATAAGGAATTAAAACCTTGACCTCATAGACTTAGCAGCATTAAATCTGTTTCCTGGCTAGTGGGAGAGAAAACAAGGATGCCGCTGATGAAACGCACCCCTGGAAGCCCCAGCCGTCTTGACAGAGCACACAAAGAGGGCGTGTGCAGGTGTCTGACAGGGCCCCCCTTCCTGTGCCCACATTCAGAGCCTCTCTCTCTCATCCCTAAGCGCTAATCTTAGCCCCATCCTTCATATATCTTTGAGCCAGGTTGGGACAAGAATTCTGTGCAGACAAATACAGTAATACCAAAAACAAGCTGACTCTCCATCAGTGTCTGTGTTCAGAGCAAAAATATAACTTATCTGTCCACAGTTTACAAAGGATTAACGTCTACATCTTTCTTTACCTGCTGCCTCTAACCCTAGAATCCTGCAAGTATATCCTTATTGTATTAGTGGCAGCTGAATGTCTCAAAACTAATACAATTACCCTAATAGGAATTGTTTGTAGGTAATTCGTGAAAATGCCCTGACAGCCTATCCCTTGCCATTACACAGCTAGAGAGACACAGTCTGGCTTTTGTTTTAATAACAAACAAAGCTTCACTCAAGTGCTCTTAACACCCTCAGAGGAGGAGCCAAATCAGCAGCAGACCAGTAATAAATGTGGACTCACCTCCCTGAATAGGCCTTTTCCCACCTACAAATCAGAGATAACAAAATTTTCCAGGTTTCTGTTTTAAGCTCTGAATGGGGGTGGAGTTGTGGGTCGGTGGTAAATTGCCATGTAAATGCAATACATCAATTTATGAGCAATTTAGATTTGGTTTGGGAAAGGGGGAAATGGGGACTAATTCAATTTCATTAAGTGTTTTTTTTCTCCTCCAACTTGGTCATTGGAAATTCTGGCGGTTGCTAAGCAAAAATTTGGTTGCTCTGAAAAATCCACCAACAACCTTAAGTAAGAAATTGTTGAGTCTCAGCAGAGACAAATCTGACAACTAAATGCACAACAAAGACACCTGAGGTCAGAGTATTTTTTTCCTGCCAGGTGGTGGTTTGGCAATGGCTGTGTGCCTCTGCCTATGACCATATAGCCAGGGAGTGGGCCCCTTCCCACTGCAACAGTTCCCCACTTTGCCCCTTTGCACATGTGGGTATTAATGACTTTCTGCTTCTGGTCATCCCTGAAAACTGCTATCCTTTGTTAGTTCACCCTTAAATTCTTTCTGGACATGTGGACCACCACATGTAAATCGAAACTTATTGATGACATGGATAATAGTTGTGATTCACAGCACTAAGATGTAAGAAGTCAAAAGAGCCATCATGTCCAGGCAGGGTGGCTCACACCTATGATCCCAGCACTTTGAGAGGCTGAGGAGGGAGGATCTCTTGAGGCCAGGAGTTTGCAGTGAGCTATGATGCTCCTGCAGGCTAGCCCTGAAAACAGAGCAAGACCCTTTCTCAAAAAAAAAAAAAAAGCCCAGAAAAAAAAGCCATCATCATATGGTTCCTTCCTTTCTAACCAAGTCCTAAATGAGGCTCTTTCATCTTCTGTGTCTGTAATCAGCATTATCAAAGGACGTTTTTCTCAACCTCATGTGGTTTCATTCCCAGCACACCTGTTAGCATACATGCATGCACCTGCACATTTCTAATTTAAAGCTGCTTCCTAACACCAGGATTTCCTAGAACTCTGCCCACTTTTCCTGTTCCCTTGAACCCCACAAGATCAAAGAACAAACACTGTCTGTTACTAATCTTCCCAGACTTTGGATAATTTCTCCCACTTAGTTGTTCCATGCTCCATCCTTTACCCAGAAAGACTGTGACAGTTAATTTTATACATCGTCTCCACTGGATCACAGGGTGTTCAGATGTCTGGTGTGTCTTTAAGGTGTTTCCCTAAGAGATTAGCATTTAATTCAGCCGTCTGAGTAAAGTGGATGGTCCTCCCCAGCAACCCACCTAGGGCCTGAATAGGCAGAAGAAGAGAGGATTCTCTCTCTTTTGCTGCATGACTGAACTTGGTGATCTCCTGCCCTCAGCACTTCTTATTCTCGGCCCTCAGACTTGTTCTGGAATCTTTACTGTCAGCTTTCAGATCTTCAAACTGTACCACCAGCCTGGCAGGCTCTTTAGCTTGCAGAGGACAGAGCCTCCATAACTGCCTGAGCCAATATGCAAGTACCTTACAGCAAATCTCTTTACTGGTGGTTTTCCAGAGAACTCTAATATAAAGACCAAATTCCGATTCTCCGGACTGAAGAAAATTGGGGAAGCTGACACAGTGGACTGTGGTGCCATGTCATATGTGGCTGCACCAGGGAAATAGAGCACTTCCGGGTCAGGGCAAGGAGAGAGCTAAGTGAGGCGGAAGATTAGAGATGGAATGACATGAGACTAGTGGCCCAAGGGGCCGGCTCTGTCAAAATTATGTCTGTGTACTTGGCATTCAGGAGCAAAAGAAAGGAAAGATAATGTCTTGTTCTAAAAAATGATATCTACATAGTCTTGTTATTGAAGGCCAGGCTATCAGGTGGCTCCCGGAAGCTCTGAAAAACAGAATGGGACAGAGGAAGAGGCAAGGAAAGATGTCTGCAGAGAAGGGGGTGGTGCCTGTGGCTCAAGGAGTAGGGTACCAGCCCCATATACTGGAGGTGGCAGGTTCAAACCCAGCCCCAGCCAAAAACGGGAACGACAACAACAAAAACTGTCTCCAGAGAAGCAGCTGAATCAGGAAGTGGGAGATAGGACTCACATAAGCCCTAAAATTTTTAGGCTTAGAATCTTGTGCTGAAAAAACCTGCCCTTGCATACTTTTACATGTATGGTCTTTTTCTTTTTTCTTTTTCTTTTTTCCTTACCTTCACTGATTCATTCCTTTCACAGCCAACTGTACACGTCAGAGTCATCCCAGTGAGGGAGTTTAAAAATACTGACACCCGAGTTTCACCCCTCCTTTCTCCAGATTTTCATTTAATTGACCTGGATGTGGCTTTGGACCTTTGGAATTTTAAAAACTCCACCAAGTTATTCCAATATCCAGCCAAAGTTGAGAAGCACTGTGCTAACCAGACTCACCTGAACTCAGGGAATTAAGGGAAAAGCTTCTGAGCCAGCTGTGGATAGGTGAAGACAGGTACCACTGTAAGCCTTAAGTTGAGCATCACGGCAAAGAAATCAAAATGAGGATACACCACAGAGGAAATGTGAAAGTAATATCTGAAGAATGTCCGGTGATATTCTTTTCCATCAGGCCAGAACATTTTCCTTTTGAGCAGTGATTCTCAAACGTCTGTGGCATCAACTTCATCTGGAGGGCTAGGGCTTGTTAAAGCACAGATTGCTCAGGCTCCACCCCAGGAGTTTCTGATTCTGCAGGTTGGGTGGGACCCTAGAATTTGCTTTTCTGACAAGTGTCCCAGGTAACACCAATGGGGCTGGTCCCGGGACCACACTTTGAGAAGAACTACTCTAGAGGAAGCTCCTCTCCATTCATTCCTTAGGCTTCATTCTTTACAGTCTCACGGGAGCCTTCTGCTCTGGGACGACACACAGGAATCATCCATCATCCCTGGCCCAAAAGAGCAGCAAAATCTTATTTATGACCCTCTAGGTGCTTGTAGCTCCACAGCAACCTGAGGCCGTACAGGCCTTACTGGGAACTTGGGTTTCATGTGTCGTTAAAAAGCTGGGAACCGGCCCAGCCAGGAACGCCCATTTGTCAATAAGAATATTTCTTCCTATGATCACAAATGGTTTCCAGTCCTGAAAAAGTTTCAGAGGACATGTGGGAAGAAAAATTACCAGGTCCATAGCTTGGCAATCCCCAAGATTCATCCATCCCTAAAATCAAATTGAAAGGAAAACTATGGAGACATTTGGGATTCTCTCTGTCCATTTTCGCACTCCTCTTAGAAATAAATGGATTTTTCTTGTGTTGCTCATTTGCATGAAACAGTCCCTTGAGAAGCAAGTGGAGTATTTAGAGAGGATTCAAGCACTTTTATTAATATCTAAGCAGACAATTTTTTCCATTTTTCACAAACATAAACATTTCATCACTTACTTTTAACTACTATTTCTTTCTTTGTCCTTATTACATTGAAGCACAATTTGTAAATGAAAAACATTGTGCTTTACTGCCTCGGTAAAAGAAGACCCAGCAGCTGGGATGAGGACACACTCTCTCATGGGCCCTTCTATAGTCACCTCTTTACACAGACTCAGCTCGGCCACACTGACACCCCAGTTCAGGGACGGGCCATGATCCAGTGTTTGCTCGCACTCCACACCCATGTTGAAGCCTGGGGATCACAGTGGTCTGCGTTGAAAAGTAGTGACTTGCAAATGACAGGCTGCATCCCTGGCTCCCTGGAGTTGCATCTGCATATACGCCTAAAGCGTCTGGACCAGGGATAACAGATGTGGGACCAGAGAGAACGTGGCTCTTTCCTGTCACAGCTTGAACTAACACTAGCAGGTAGATGCCTTAGCCCTGTGTGGCCTGAAAACCACTGCACAGAGCACCAATTCCATGAACCACTAGGTGGAGAAAGGGTGCCATGGATATGAAGTTTGGGAAACACTGAGTTAAAGAACGTGAATCTTGGCTCGGCGCCTGTGGCTCAACGGGCTAAGGTGCCAGCCACGTACACCTGAGCTGGCGGGTTCGAATCCAGCCCGGGCCCGCCAAACGGGTGACGGCTGTAACCAAAAAATGGCCAAGCATTGTGCTGGGCGCCTGTAGTCCCAGCTACTTGGGAGGCTGAGGCAGGAGAATCACTTGAGCCCAAGAATTGGAGGTTGCTGTGAGCTGTGACGGCACAGCACTCTATCCAGGGTGACAGCTTGAGGTTCTGTCTCAAAAATAAAAAAAAAGAACATGAATCTTAGTTTCTTTATTTCAGTACTCCTCAGAATGTTTAATACTCTAATGCATATGGTGAAGTTTCACAAAAGGAGTTTATTTGACGACAGGCAATAGGATAAATATCAGGAAGTGGGGAGATTCTCTTGGGACATTGATGAGGAATTGCTTTGGGGAAAAAAATATATTCAATAATATCTACTATAGTCTCTTCTCATGTAAATTCTGCGATCCAAGTCCTAAGTTTCTATTGTGTGGAAATAAGTCTTAACAAACCAACAAGACTCAGAGGTGAGATGTGAGCCGACCACAGTCACCAGTCAGGTAACTGTGAGCTATGAAGCAAAATGATGTGAAGCTTTGACTGTTACTCAGTCTCCCTGTCCATTTCCTCCATGGGGTAAGAAAGCAATTCTGGTGAGAAGGAAAAAAAAAAAGAGAGGATTTCAAAATACTTAATTTCAACTTTTATAGGCACATTTTAAACATTTTCTTTTATTACCTTATGTATAAAATATATGGGTCAGACTATCCTTGCCAAGGGACCTCCATGCTGCCTAGAGACCCTTATTAGGACAGAGCAGATTGGTGGAAATCACTAAATAGGTAAATGAGTATTAGGAATGAGGCCAGAGCACATTGGTGGAAATCACTAAATATGTAAATGAGTATTAGGAATAAGGCCAGAGCACATTGGTGGAAATCACTAAAAATGTAAATGAGTATTAGGGAATGAAGCCCATAGTCAGAGTAGCTGCCTCTTCTACACTTGCTTCCTGTGCTGTGACATCATCTAGGTTGATATCTAACCAAATCCATCGTTGTAAAATGTCTTTGCTACTAGTTATGTTGCTTTCTAACATTTTAAATGCTTTAATATACCAAAACTTCATTATGTTACTATAATTAAATTACTATATTATATGATTTAAATACATAATTATATCATGGGATACCCACAATAATGTTAGACTTGTAACAAAACATTATATTTCCTAGAAAGCCAAGTCTGAATGAAGTTCAGTAATTACATGAGTTCATACAATTAGCAACAGTCAGAACCAGGACTTAAACCAAATCCATCAGAAACCAAAGCCTGAGTTCTTTACCACCTCTCTAAGTTGCCCTTCATAATTATTGGAATAAGATTGATAAATAGGAAAACTTGAATGTTTAAAATAATTTCTTAAACTATACCTCAAAATGCTTTTAACTTAATCCATCATTAAAAACTGAGGGAAAAAATAGATTCTCACAACATCAATTCATACAGTTAACATACAAGAACAGGTTGGAAAGAAAAAACAGTGTTTTCATGATCTGCAAATAATCACGTATCACCAATAGTAGATTTTACACCAGCTATACAGATAAAATCTCATACAATGGGGCTGTAATTCTCCCAAATGTACACCTTTAAAGATAAACCCCAAACTCTCAGAATTCAGGGATTTGTTTTTAAAACAACAACAACAAAAACTACCACCAAATTGATGGGGAGGGGAAAAGTGACTTTATGGTTAGCAAAATGCAATTAATCTTCAAGTATGGTTTGTAAAGCACACTCATTTATAACAATTAACATCATTATTCTGTTTGACAGGTTCCTCTCCCTCTCCAAATCACAACCTTCTTTTAAGTTTTTGGTCTGAGCAATCTTTACTACCTTATTCCTAGTTAAGATTGCAATAATTTGTCATTGGTGAGCCGGCACTTTCTTAACTATTCCTGTGTTACAAATAAAAACGCCAGTATTGCTCGGAGGTTATCTCAAGGGCCCTGCAAAGCCAAGCACTATAAAATGGTTAGACATTAAAGATGCGAAGAAAACCCATAAAACAACACATAAAAATGTGTCTTGCCTTGCCATTTAGATGGAAAGATGGTGCAGTTCAATCTTTCAAACCAAAGACTATTTCAGAATTAAGGTTTCAATCAAAACTTTCAGAAAGGGAGTTTTCACTCCTTCTCTTTGACCTGCTTTCTTTGGTTGTAAAACTGCCAAAGTAACAATCAAGTGCTTTGCTGGCCTTCCTAGTAGCCTTCTGACCCCTCCCTCTCCCCTCCTCACACATTCATACACACACACAAGTGAAATCTGCCTTTTCCAGCTCACGTTATTTTAGGGGGGAAAAAAAAAACTTTGCTATAACCAGACCTCCAATTCATGGAGAATAAAACCTTTTATTTGTTTATTGAGGCAGAGTTTATAATAAGAAAAACATCTGAGAAATGTATCTCTGTTTGTACTCAGTGGAAGAACTTGGTTTAATCATTCAAGTGAAGACTGCATTTCACGGGGGGCATGCGAGTTGGTTATGCCATCATCCTGGCCGAGAGGATGAATTTAGCTCTTCCAGACAGCAACTGTTGTAAACACCAGAAGGACAGTAAAGAACTAATCCCAGATATCACAGATTTTTATCCCACAGTATTCAAGGACAATTGCGTCAGAGGGAGACAGATATATGTGTGGCATCCAGAGGGCCTGAAGATCATCAAAGGCATCTGGTCCTAAGGCAGAGGAGGTCTATTTCTATCATAGTTTATACTGTTTGCCATCGGGTGTGGACACAGAGGTGATAGCCAGGAAGAGGACAATGGAAGATGCTGTTGGCACCTGTTCCCCCGCTTCCCTTGGCTCTTACCATTTAGCACACACCAACCTCACAGCTTCTAACCACGAGCACCTCTTTGACTGAGGGCTTTCTCTAGGTATCTGAACTTTGTCTAACGCTGGAAGTTCTGGGGAGTTAACACCTCCCCAGTATCCCTCAAGCAAGAACTGGCTGGAGTTAATAATACCAAGCTCCATAGATTCTGGGGTGGAATACGGCTGAGTCATCTTCCACACAGCCTCCCAGGCTTCTAGGAGGAATGAGCCTCAGGTGTCCCTGGTAACAAACAGAAAACTCTTCATTTGCGTTCTTTTCCTCCCTATCTCAAGCCCACACTCTTTACTGATGTTTCTTGAAATCATATGAGTTTCTTACAAGTAGCAAACCCATAGAAATGAGTGGTGTGTTCAGCCAGCACCAACGTGGCAGGTGCTAGAGGAAGGCAGAGGATAAGACCCTATGCTCTTGAGACATTCTCTCAGCTTCAGAAATCCCTAGGATGTTTGAGGAATACAGGTGTTTCCGAGGTTATGGACAAACTTCTTGCTCTTGAGTACTTGTGTCTCCAGAAACCCAGCCAAAGACATATGCCCATACCAATAGAGAAAAGGGAGAAATTAGAAACTCTAGATTCACCTCTAAAAGTGCCACTGTGTCAATGATTCTATTTTTGTGGCCCATGCTTGTCAGGACAGATGCTGCGAAACAAAGGGACGTCTACAGGAACTAGGTTCCGGTTTGTGGATTACTAAAAACAGTTTTCTAAGTCATGCCCCAGCCAAGCAATCAGATAAAGAGAAAGACCTTCTGTCCTTTAGGGAAACCCGTGAACTCACTGAGCTGCGAAGGCTGGCCAGGGCTCTGCAGGTGCCCAGGGCGGCTGGTCAGGATGGACATCATTTACTCCGGGTAAACACCTTGACCATGGGCTGCGGGAAGAGTTTTACATGGCAAAGTGTGGGGAGGTTTGAGAGTGAGAATTATCGCATGTTCAGAGGGGCGGGACGTTGGAACTCTGAGAAGTGTTCTCCGTGCATCTGCTGAGTGTCAGGAGCCGGAGCTCCTTACCCCGCTTCTGGCTCACTTCTCGGTCTGAGTAAAATCATCTGTGGGGACCTGAACAACGTAAGTAAGTGCCTGGGAGACTGAAAATCAGGACAGGAACGAGGCTGTAGTTCATGAGGCAATTCCCTGGAAGCATGCAGAAAGAAAATATGGGGTCCTACAGGGAGTGGTCAGGGCTGTGGCAGGGCGTGAGCAACCCCATAGGGACTCCGGGATCAGTGGCGCGTTCAGACGCACCAACATGGCAGGTGCTGCAGGAAGGCAGAAGACAAGACCCTGCGGGGACACCTGGTACATTCTCAGCTTCAGAAACCCCTGACGTTTGAGGAATACAGGCAGTCCCCAGGTTATGGGCAAGATATGTTCCTGAGAATGTCTTTAAGCCATATTTGTATATAATCTGAATCCCTGACGGACAACGCATATACAGTAATAACAGTAACAATAACAATACTGTACTGGTTAACATGTGGGAGTGATAACACAGGGAACACTGGACATGTAGTAATAATACATGTCATAACAGCACAGTAAGAATAAACTATGAAAACTAACGTGCTCTTTCATTGCATTCAAACAGACATAAAATCAGCCTCAAACAGTTTAGATCAGAGATAGGAGAAATTTCAAAGACGAATATTAAAGGTTAACACTCACCTAATGCTGCTCAATGGCTTCCTTACTGGAAGGGGCATCTTTGACGCATGTTAAGCCGACATTAATCGGAAGACCCTGACGGAGATGGTGCTGGAGAGGAGGGTGTGGGTCTTGAAGAATCGGGATTGGACTCTGTTGCTGGGGGAGGGGAGCTCACCACTGAAGTCAGTTTCTTAAAAAAAAAAAAAAATACTAGGGTTGTTTGCACAACCTTTTTGTCTTTTCAGTCATACTGGCCTTGCAGCAACTGATGTTCTCACCGGCATGGCAAACCTCTAAACCGCTCAGTGTGAGGGCCCTGCTTCAGGGAGACACGAGGCCCCAGCTCATTCTTTTGTCATAAACTTTCTCAGCTCTGGATCTTCTGATTCTCTGATTCTTCATGTCCTTGTGTTTCTATCAGCTGCTTCTCCGTCTACCCGTGAGACGAGCGGCTAGCGCACTGACGCTGCGCCAGAAAACTGCTCCCACCACGCGGGTTCATTTACCTGCGTGAGGAAGCTAGTTCTCAGATTATTTACTTAATTATAAGTTATCCTTTATGGGGAGCACTTTAGAAGCAAGTTCGTAAGTACAGAATGTACGTCTGGCCATCTGTACCCCAGGGGTTGCCTGTATAAGGAAAGTCAACATAGTTAAGAAAACTGAATGAGAGAGAAGCTGCTAGAAAACTGGCTTGCAAAGCAGGACCCACCCAGAGCACATGAAGACACCCAGGCATGACAAGGAGTTTGAATCTCACTCTAACTCCAATGGGAGGTCGTGGGAGGTTTCAGGTAGAAGGACAGAAGGGTGATGTGCTTAGATTGGATCTTAGGATACCTTTGGCTGATAGCAGCAGAGTGGCCTCGCATTTCCAGGCCGCATGCTAAGATCTCGATGCACTATTTCATGTAACCCTCACCACATCTTGATGAAGCGGGTCCTTTTGTTTTTTATCCCTGTGGCTCAGAGAGGATGTGTCTAGCCTCAAGTCACCTACTGGTAAATGATGCAAGTAGGAAATTAAATATGATCCAGGTACCGCTAATCTCAAAGACTGAACTCCAAATACACCTCAGGATATTCTCAAAAACCTGTATGTAAATTCTCTCTCTCCCACCTCATCACCTAATGCTTGTTGCTGTTCTTATGGGTTCAGGACGTTACATCACAAATCTACTACCTGCTCAATACAATGGTCGCCCCGCATGAACTTGGGGTTTTAATGAAATGGATCTTTCTTTGGGTATTCCACTTCTTTAGAGTTGCAGGTGTGCCTTCTCCTACCCATTAATCTATTACTCTCTGCTAATAGGTTGTGCTACATCCTGACTGAGCCTTGAGGCAGCTTGAAGGGACAGTGTAACACAGCCTAGATCTCTTTTCAGGAGACTCAGGCTGGGGCTCAGCTTTTGACTGGGACCTTAGTAGTGTCCTTGTAAAATCTTATCCAGGTTTTAAGTGGTTCCTGAGTGGACATTTGTCCAGACCAACCTCTGTTTCTGCAAACATGGAGGATTACCATGTACCTTGGGCATCTATCCCTCCTTCCCATAGACTTAACTTTTCTCATCTGTTCCTACCAGTATGTATCAACCGTGTCATTAAATCTCTACCAAAAGAGATTCCACAAGTTTTGCGTTGCAGGAAAACATTTTCACTTTGTATTTACAGAAACACTCCTATTACCCAGCACCGCTAGGAAATAAGCAAACTTCAGGGCCAAGTTCCAGCTCCAGCCAATCCCTGCACCTCCCTCACCACATTCCAGATGCCCTCTTTCTCCACCTAATTTATTTATTTATTTTGTTATCTCAAATTTTTAACAAGTTTGATTATCTGCAATAATCAATGTAATTAGAGACTGCTTTCTGGCTTATAACAATTCTCCCGGTGGTGAGCGGTTTTTCTTCCCATAGTCTCCCTTCTTGTAAAATGCTCTGACCCCCTGGCCCAAAGGGTAAACAAATTCCCATCCCCTGCCATAGTTCGAGGAATAAAAGTGTGATTTAAACCTCTGGCCAATCAGAGGCCTTTCTAGATTAATTTTTTTCCAATTGCATTGAAAGTGGGAACATGGTACCTGGTGTACAGCAGCTATTGGGAGGTTGAGGCAGGAGGATCTCTTAAGTCCAGGAGTTCCAGGTCAGCCTATACAACATAGCAAGACCCTGTGTATAAAAATAAAATTGGAAGAGAGAAGCCTTTTTCCTTCTGCAGACATGGGGTGTTAGGATACCTGGACGTATTGGAGGCCACATTACTCACCACACAGTTGTGTTGCATGGTAACAGTGTCGTCACAGGCAGTGGAAGCACAGCAGTGAAACAGGTGCAGTCCCGATGGTGCCTTGTAGTACGGTTGCTGCCTCTCCTCTGGGTTTGTCCATGTGAGCCAGTAAATTTCCCTTCCTTCTTTAAACTAATTTGAATCCTGACCAGGTCCAAACTTTCATGGAATAACAAAGAAATAAATTAAAGAGAGAATGGAAAAAACAGCTCTGTATGATGAGTCACCCCAACTGTGGAAATGACAGTTGACCCTCCAACACCAAGGGAGGGAACGGAAGTGCTAAAGGACAACCTTGCATTTAACTTCACAGAGCAGCCCTGGGTGTTTACAGGACCCACCCTGAGCCTTTGCCAAAAGTTCAATAGACTCTGTTTAAGTAAAGGATGAAATAATAAATACCAGAGAAATATTTAAATCCAAATGATGAATTATTTTTTCAAGCTCAGGTGTTTGAAGGACTGGATTTGGTTATTAAGAACTACATGCTGGATTTCAGATAAATAAAGCATTTTAAGAGAGGTTCTACCATATCAAATTTATAATTTTTTCCAATACTCTAAAATTATTTTCTTCTGCAGATACTTGTTTCTATTCCAAATGCAAACACTTGAATAAACATAGATTTTCTTTCTTTCCTTTCCCATTTTCTTCTGACAGTTGTTTGATTCCTCCTCCTTTCCACTGTTTGAGCTTTTAGTTCCCCACTTGCCTCAGCACTAACAGTATCCCTGTCCTCGGAAAGGAGGTGGGGGTTTGTTTTTTGTTTTTTGCTTTTTGTTTTTGTCTTTTTGTTTGTTTTTATTTTATTTATTTATTTATTTATTTACTTATTTTGCAAAAGGTGCTTTAGTTCAAAATTCAAGGACTACCTTCCAGTAGTTCCTGTCCTGTGCATTCTCTATGGCCAGGACCCCAGCTGCCGCCCAGGAACCCGTAAGTCAGATCCAAGTTAAGGCTCTCTCCTGAGTTAGGGTTCTCACCAATATTCACCTCCCTGGAGAGAGGCTCTGCAGGCTCCTACAGGGGAGGGGTCCCTAGGGGCCTTCCTTCCAGACTCCCCTACTCCAGTGCCAATTATTCCCTAGCCCTGCTGGGCTCCCTGGACCCTGCAAGCCCCACCCTCCTGCCCAACCCCTCTGCTAGAGCTGTGTTCCTCAACCCCTTCCCATCTCAGGAGCCTCAGACTGGTACGGGTCTGTGGCCTATTGGGAATGGGGCTGCTCAGCAGGAGCTGGACAGCAGGCGAGGGAGCTGCTCCCCTTCACAGGCACCACCGCCTGAGCTCCGCCTCCCATCACAGCAGCAGAGCCATCAGATTCTCCAAGGAGCTTGGAGGGATCGAAGCTGCACGTCCCCTAGGAGAATCTAACAGCTGATGATCTGAGGTGGCGATGTCATGCTCTCGGATCATCCCCAAACATCCACCCCTCCACACACACACACTATCTGTGGAAAATTGTTTTCCCTAAAACCAGTCCTTGGTGTTAATAAAGTTGAGAACTGCTAACCCACCTCCCACTCACCTCCAGGCATCCCCAGTGTGCTGTAAGCTGCCTGCTCACTCCCCCAGTGTTTTTGCAGCTATTGCCCGCACTCTCCACCCTCTGCGAACGCCTCTGGGGGCCTGTCTGCATCTCTGGATGTCTCCTGCTGCTGCGGAAAATACTCCCTGCCTTTAAGTGCGTCCTTCCTGGTCCTGTCCTCCAGGTTCGCCCTGAGTCTAAACTCCCGGGGGCCCGGGATCCCGCATCTCTCAGCAGCCTCCATTGTGCTGGGGGAGCCTACAGAATTTTACCTTGTCTCCATTTGCGCGGGACGTTACAAGCTTTTTTCTTGCAGTGTAATTTCCTGAGTATGTGATTTCCATACATTTTGACATTTCAATCTCCGTAATTTTTTTCTAATCCTTCTAAACTCTCTATTGAATTTTACCAATAATTTATAACCTATCTCGCGTTACATCTATCAGATCTTATGTCATCCCCCTTTAAGATCTTTTCTAATTCAGACATCCCACTTACATTTTAAACTTGTGTGTCTGTGTAATTTCTAGCTATAGCATTCTTTTTCCCCACCTTTTGAATGTTCTGACTTTTTCAACATTCTTCCATTTTTGCCAAATTATCTGTTTCATAAGTCTAATTTGTTGGAAAAGGAGCCTACAGAATTTTATCTTAGGTAAATGGATTTAAATTTTCTGAGTACTGAGAAACTCACTGACAATCTTGCTATTTGTTCCTAATCAAACCATAATTTAATAAATTCCAAAGTCATTATGTATTTATCACTTGGAACTCACTGTTACTCTAGCAGTAAGTATGGGACAACCTTTGACCTTCATTGACCTTGTTATTTCATAAAATATTAAAAATAATCTTCATCAATGAGACCATCTAAATGATATCCAGAAAGGCAGCAGAATAGCTTGATGCAATTTGTCTCAGATTTTCAAAATCCTCTACCTCCTCTTGTTTTAATTTTCCAATTATTTTGTCATACTTATGATAATTGAAACCATTCTACACATCAGATTCTCCAGCTCCTGAGATTCCCACCTGCTGCAGCCGTGGGACGTGGCATCTGATGCCTCTGCCAGAGTCACCTCCTCTCAGCCTCACCGCCCAGCCCAGCCAGGACTGCCATGAACAGCCCTGTGAGACTTCAACTTACTTCCACATTGCTGGAAAATCTCATGGGGAAAATTTGGCTTTTTGTTTGTTTAATGTTTTTTATTTGATGTTTTTTGTTTGTTTTACTTTCTGCATACGTTTTTGTATTGTATGAATACAAAAGAGAAATGCTTTTTCTTTTTTTTACTGTGATTTTTTAAATTTCAGAGTAATTTAAGGGTACAAATGCTTAGGTTACATTGTTTCATTTCTAAGGTAAAGTTCAAGCTGTAGTTGAACCCTCCACCTGAGTTGTGCACATTAGGTGAGAACCTGCCATTCACCCTTCCCTCCTCCCTCTCCCATCTCTCCTCTCCTCCTTACTAGACTATACCTCTGTTTTTTCTTTTGTGTGGGCTTGTAATTATTTATATATTGGTTTCATATTAGTATGGAGTACATTGGACACTTATTTTTGTATTATTATGATACTTTACTAAGAAATAATATGTTTCAACTCCACTCAGATAAACACAAATGATATAAAGTCTCCATCTTTCCTATGGCTGAATAGTATTCCATGGTACACATATACCACAGTTTGTTAATCCATTCATAAGTTGATTGGCACTTGGGTTGCTTATGTGTCTTGGCAATTGTGAATTGAGCTGCAATAAACATTCTAGTGCATCCTAGTCCTTGTGGTAAAGTGATTTTTTTCTTTTCTTTCTTTTTTTTTTTTTTTTCTGCAGTTTTTGGCCAGGGCCGGGTCTGAACCCGCCACCTCCAATATATGGGGCTGTCACCCCACTCCTTCAAGCCACAGGCACCACCTGATAAAGTGATTTTTGTTCTTCTCGGTAGACACCTGGCAATGGGATTGCCGGATCAAATGGAAGGTCAACTTTTAGTGTTTTAGAATTCTTCATACTACTTTCCATAAAGGTTATATTAGGTTGCAATCCCACTAGCAGTGATGACAGATGAATGGTCAAAAACACATGAAAAAATGCTCATCGTCCCTAATAATCAGAGAAATGCAAATCAAAATCACTCTGAAATATTCCCTGACCCCAGTGAGATTAGCTCACATCACAAAATCCCAAATCTGCAGGTGTTGGCATGGATATGGAAAGGAGATAAATGGTTTTTCTTTTTTTTTTTTTTTTTTTTTTTGCAGTTTTTGGCTGAGGCCAGGTTTGAACCCACCACCACTGGTATATGAGGCCAGCACCCTACTCCTTGAGCCACAGGCACCGCCCGATAAATAGTTTTTCTTAAGAAAAATAGAAAAAATATTTAAAAACTGAGCAGCAATAGAAAAATGGTGAAAGCATGGGAAAAGATAATTGACAAAAGAAATATAAATGGACACTTAAAATATTTAAAAATTTTTAATATCAGATTAAAAATGAAGATTAAAATTCTGAGGTGCTCCTTTCATCTAACAGATTGGCAAGATTAAATGTAATCTCAGAGTCAGAATTGAAAGAATTTTCTACAAAATTGTATTCCCTTTGCTGGAAAAAGAAATGATGAATTAAAACCCTCAACTCATGCTCACTTAGGCAGCACATATACTAAAATTGGAACAATAAAACCCTCAACTCTAGGAGCTAGTTCAGCAAAATGTGTCAAATGCCTTAAATTATGAATAGCATTTATGCATAAATTTCTAGAAAGTTAACTTCTTGTTTAAAGGAAATAAATGGTAACATGAGTAAATGTTTATCCATGTGTATAATTATAATAATGTTATCTGGAATAGCATAAAAAAGAAATAATCAAAATGTCCATCAACTGGGGATTCGGGAATTGAGTATGTCAATTTTTGTGATAGAAGTCATTGGAAATCACCTAGTATAAAGTACAAGGGAAATGTTCACAGTATGTTCTAACAGGATAAATCAGCTATAAAAATGATATGGATGGCTTAATTATGAATCATTTTTGAGAGTTGTATAGATGCATAGGAAAAATACCAAAAGATGACAAAATAAGAAATTATTAGTGACTATTTCTGAAGGCATCAAATTTGGAGACTTTTTTTATCTCTTGTGCTTTTCCATGTTTTCCAAATTATTTATGAGTTTAAAATAACTTTTTAAAAAGCGTCAACCTTGGGAATCACTGGAAGTATCCTGTAATTCAGCATCAGAACCTCTTTTCTCTAACTTATTTTCCCCAAACAGCAACATCATGGGGGGGCGGGGAACACACCATCTACTTTTGTTATCATGTTGTTTTGTTGTTCCAGTTTTGCTGCTTGTTCACTGAAATATGAATCAGTGACTGAAACATGCCTATGACTAGAGCCACTCATGATACCATTCAGCAAACAAGCTGGTTCCAGGACCTGTTCTAATGGCTGTGCATGTGTTTGTATTTAAATCCTTATACAACAGCTCTATGAAATATCTTATTAATCCTCCCCCTTTATAGGTTAGGAAACTGAAAGTAACACAGCAAGGGGATTCAAGCTTCATCAATCTGCCCCAGAAACTGAGTCTATTGTCCCCCTGAAATCTCACTTTTGTGAGGATATCCTGGAGATACACACCGAATATTGTGCAGCTCTTTTGTTTTCGACTAGTCCTTACTGTACTATTTCAACTGAAGTCTGGGTTGTAGTAAGCATTTGGGGGCTAGCCTTGGTCCTTAACTGGCATTTATAATATTATTTCTACAGAAATAAATTATTATGCATTCCAAACAAATGACCTTCAAATGAAATTACTGAATAGTGTATTTGCAAGTTGGGGGACTGCCTGTATATATCACGGGAAAACTATTGCCAAGGGAAAGACATGTGTTTCTATCCAAAAGAAATGTCTGGAAATTATTTTGGTCTTCAGATAAACCCAGGCCATCATCCATCTTTAGCAAGGAGTTTACTCTGAGGACTCTTCATCAAGTGCTTAAAATATGAATAAAGATTTTTCATAATACTAACATCGAGTCACAGAAATGATTCTGGAAGCTTTAGAATTTTCACATGGGCACACACATGCTCCTAGAAAAAAAGCCCTTCTTGGCCACCTGGCCTTCTTGAGGAGCTAGACAAAAAGCCTGAGCATTTCCTGACCTTTCAGAAGTTGGTGAATATTGTGCTCTGTATTTCAATGATGATAAAATATTCTAGCAGAGAAAAAGGGCTGAAGGTCAGGACAGCTTTAAATTTGCATAGTTTTTATTGCTTTTAAATGTATTCTAATATGTACTTGGATTTGCTTCCTAGAAGTCGACCACATAATCAACAGGTTGTAACAATTGCTTAGGGAGCTAACCCAGTCCAACTTCTAATTGCAATAGGCAGAATCCAATTTGATCCATTTCACTTTCTAAAGCTGTCAGAGAAGCTTATGTTTATGTAAAACCAATACAGAAATATTCTACTGTATCCTTAGAAAGTTGCATATTTGATTATATACATTTCCTTCTTCATCCATGAGAGAAAATGGGTCAAAGGTCATAGGAGAAATATCCGTAGCAGGGGATAAAACCAGGAAAGACTGAAGATACAGCTTAACATTTTTGTTCCTCTTTGGAAAAATCAGACCAAACAAACAGCCCCAAGACTCAAGGACTTTAGCCACATTGTCACAAAATGAAAATTTTACAAGATTAAGAAAGAACAAAATCACCATCTATATTTAACTATGGAAAAAATCATAATCATCTTAAATTCCACAAGAACACTGTCCAGCTTTATAACCTTAAGGAAAAACTGTAGAGAGAAAATAGCAGCCTTTACCAGTCACGGTGAAGAAACTCATTCTTTACATGTGGTACATGTTCAATATGTGTTTAAAAACAGATCACCATAATAGGCACATACTTTCAAAACATGGGTTTATCAGCAATTTACTTTTTTACACGTAGAAGACTTGCAATTATATCTGATTCTTACAGTTGAGAGGTCCAGGAACAATCTGCATGTTGAGTTGTCTTAACAAATGGTAGCCTGTTCCTTTTGTTCTGTTTGATGAAAAGAAAGTGCGTCTCTTTTTATAAAGAGATAAAGACCCTTTAGTCACTCATTAGCTCCATTAATAAACACTCTAAATCCTAGAACATGAGTTCAGATTTCCTGAAGATTTTGAAGGCATATTCTTATACAATTATTCTTCACCAGTCTGTCATTTCAGACTGTCATTCATCAATTGTATTGATGAAAATTTTTTTGGTTTCAGTTTTTAAGTTCAATGACACTGATAAGAGATTAGAAATATACTTTCCAATATGATAGCCACCGACCTCATGTAGTTATTGGCGCCCGGAAATGTGTCTGGTCTGAATGGTGATACATGGGGACTGTAAGATGAACACTGGATTTGAAGTCTTCATACAAAAAAAAACCAAAGAATGCAAATAATTATCATTATTATTTTTCCATTGCTGGAAAATGCTATCATGTAGAATGATACTATTTTAGATACATTTTATTATATAAAATATAGTATTAAGATTCATTTTATGCATCTCTGTTCTTCTCTGTCCTACCCATGCCCAGCAGACTGACCTCCAAGGACTGATGGAGGATTCTTGGTTGGGTTTAACCAATGAGTGGCCCTGATGTGAGATCTGGGGATGAAGGACAGCAGAAGTTAGGACACTTATTTCCCAGTTTCCCCTGCCCACGTTAGGTCCGTGTTTCTGGAAGAAGACATGTGTCTCTGTGACTACAACTCCTACCTGGTGGCTGCTCCTCAGAAAGCCACACTCCCCAGGCTATGCCTAGGAGGCAAGGGCCTTTGGGTGCCTCAGCCTCCTTTGTGGGGTCCTTTAACCCTGCCACCCACTAGCTCAGCCCTGCATTTGCCCCTGTTCATCTGAAACACTTTGGTTGTATTCTGTGTCCTGCTGAGACTCTGCCTAACACACTAGCCTGTTTTTTTCTCCTGTATAATAGTAAGAAAAGCCCAGATTCAGGACCTACCTACAAGATATCTTATATATTATGTCATCATGAGCTTGATGCGTTGAAACCCATGTATGTACTCGTCTCCTTAGCTATCCCAGTGCTCCCGGATGACAATTTAGTATGAATCAAACTCTGCCATCAGCGGCCAAGCCACAGTGCTGAGTCCTGAGGGACAAGGAATATCCAAGCCCCAGTCTCACCTCAAGAATGTGAGCAAATGAGGAAATTCCACAGAAAACAAAATATGCAGCTGAAAGAGCTCGTGCTCCTGGAGCTACCCACACAGTGTTTGAGAGTTCAGGGAAGGAGGAAATAGGTGACGTCTGCTCTTCCCACTCCGTCTTGTAATCATTTCTCCAGCCAAGAATAAGAAACGTAAAGGCTGGCCAAGCATAAAGTCTGAGTGAAGCAGGAGCAGATGGCCATAATAATAAATGTAGCAAAAATAAAATAACGTAATCTAGTAGTGCTTATGTTCTTGACATTCTGCTAAATGTTAATACTTTACATCATGATAATTACGACTATCACGTCCATGTTTTGCTTGTTATGTTTCAGGTACTTTTCAACCATTTTTCTCCTTATTAATTCATTTAATCCTCATAACAACCTCATGAGATAGATACTACTATTATCATCAGAATGTTCAAGATGCAAAAGCTGATTTAATCAACCTGCCAAGGTCTCATGGGCTGGAATGAGATTTGGAGGGAAGTAGCCCTTCCCCAGAGATGGCAACTTGGCCATGGTGCCCTACATCTTCCCATAAGCTGACTTAATCTTCACAATAGTCCAGAAAGCTCTGAAGAGAACAGAGGCTCACAGTAGGTTCTGTAACTCGCCCAAGATCTTGGGACTAGTCTCCTTTACCCTCTACTGCCTCCCAAACAGTCCTGGAAAATAAAGTGGGGCCAAACTGTAGAGAGCTTTCAGGATAGGATGAAGACTTCGGGCACATCTGTCCTTACTCCTCAGCTCCTCTCCATTTCTACTGATCAGACACTCATGGTCTGCAGCAAATCACCCACCAAGCCTGGACTTCTTTTCCATGCCTCACCCTGTATTTTCCTTTCTCTCCCACGGGTTGCCTTCTTCCCCTCATCTTCCTGCATTAACTTCAGCAGTATTAGACATTTGAGAGTTGGCCTGCTGTTACCTATCTTCCCCACCCTGCCTTGCCTGTGGAAAGACAGAATAGACCCCAACAGCGTCTTAAGCTACCCTCGATCACACCAAGCCAATCAGCACAGCTTAGTGACCTGTTTGGGGCCAGCCGCTGGAGCGGCTCCAGGGTCTTCAGAGACTCAACTCTCTGCACCTCCTCTCAACTCTGGGTTTTAGTGACAGCTCATTGGTAGTTTGAAATCAGCCATGGTGAAAGTATTTATGCCACGAAAATCAAGTGCTACAGAGCAGGAGGGAGAGAGATAGTAAACATTTGCTGGTACATTACTGGATAGACATGACCTAATTTAGGTACAGGTGACATGAAAAGATATTTAGTCAGGGTTTAGAGATACTATTAAAGAAGATTCTATTCTCTTATAAAGGGAGTATTATAAGGAAATAAGATCTCAGACTACTGAAGCATTTAGGACCTAACAGCTGCTTTGGAAGGATCAAAGAGCTCTGGAGTGGGAGCCCTGGTTGTGGAGATTTCTAAGTCTCAAGACCACGACATCTTCACCCTTCAGTTAAATAAGCCAACACATTTTCTGTTTCAAAACCAGTTTGAACTGGGGTTTCTATGGTCCTCACTTGAAAGATGTTGCGTTGATACACAGAGTTACGACTTTCGAACGAGGGAACCCACGCTGCACAACCCCAGGGCACCATGTACTTTGAAGTCTATGAAGGGGAGTCCCTGGAGTCGGGCAGGGCACAGGCTGTGCAGCCACATGTGGAAAACTTGCTGTCAACCCTAAGACACAAGTTTGCCTGTAGCCTATTATGCAGCGGCTTGCCAGGCTTCCCTGCTAGTTTCATATTGATTCCTTTTATTTCATTGTCCATTTTCACTGATTCCTCCTTATTACCCTGCCACATGTCAGATACCATAGCCCTATTAATATTTCCTCACATCTTCCAACCCCCACCCTACTGCTTTGTACACATATTTCCTGTTTTCAATTCCTCTGGGAATTCCTAAAAAGAATAAACAGATTTTTTAATACTAGCTGGCTCCATCGATTAATCAAAGTTTTCCCACCAGTCTTGCAAATGTTTATCTCATTATCGTTTTGTCCGCCCTCCCCATATTGTGCAAACTAGCCAATTCATCATCCTACAAATATATCCAGCAAATACGTGTGTCAGATCCTCTGTGGGAGATGAATTCCATGGTGCCTTTATCTTTCCCATATTGAAATCTCATGTTTCCAGCAATATCCAATTCAAATACCTCCCCCTTATAATGTCTTAGTCCAGTATTGTTATAAGAAACAGACTCCTTTACCCCTGCAAACAAAAACAAACAAACAAACAAACAAAAAACTCCACAGGGCTAATTTACAGAAACTAAGGCACAGAATGCACCCAAGTCTCCTATGGGACTGGAATTGGAAGAACCATAATACCAGGTATGGAAGTTGCTCTTTCTGAATCTGGGACCCAAGCTTCCACTCGTCTGCATCTCTCTTCTTATCTGCCCCCATTATTCTTGCTCTCTTTACACCCACTATCTTCATTTTGTGTATGTCTGGTGTTTGTCCCATCAATTCTGGAGTCCAGGGGAAACTGAATACATTCTCACTATGTCCCACTTCCCAAATTCCTTGGAAGGAGAAGCTGATAGGCCAAGCCAAGCCAGTAGATCGACTTCCCTGGGTCCAATGCCAACCTCTGCAGCCATCAACTGTGGCAGGCACATGGTTATGTGGCACCTCTGACTATTCCTTCCAGAGATATGGTAAGGTCTGACTGTCTGAAGAGGAGGTGAACAGGCCTGGAAGAAATGATTGGCATCCCCAATACACTAATTATCCCACACAGAGTGATCTGAACCCCCACTACCTCTACTTCTTACTACCTTTATCTGATACTGTGATGACATATATTCATACCTCGCATTCCCCACTGGGGCACAGGGAACATAGATTATTTTATGTGTATCTTAGGTAAGCACCACCTTTGTGGCTGGATTCTCCAGGGCTCTGAGACATAGTTTAATATACAGGATATTTATTAAAGATTCCTGGGATCAAGATTTGCAGATGGGAGGGGAACAAAGTAGGGATGGTCAGAAGGAAACCAAGAGCTGCCATGAAGACCAATTGATAGCCTTGCCTACCCTATAGGGATCTCTGGAGCAGCTTCCACATCGTCAGAGTTAGGCTGAGAAGTCAGGCCTCTGCATCCTGCATCTGCCAGTCCCTAGATGTGGACGACCCTGGGGAGGAGGATGTATTTGTGTGAGGGGTTATTCTGTAGCCGAGGCAATCTGAAAAGGCTAACAGCTGGGCACTGAGTGCTGATAGCAAGCCCAGCAGCTGCAGCAACAAGTCTTTCATTGAAAGGGGATCTGGGTGGCACAACACAATGGCCCCATGTTGCCCACAGCCGCCATTGTGCCTCTCACATGCATGTGCTCACACATCTGTTAGCTGCTTCAGAGCAGAGACAGAACAAGAACAGTTGTTAAATGAAAGGTTAGATGGATACATATACACAGATAATTCATTTTTCTACAGATCCTACAGGGAAAAAATAGAATTTTTTGAAATCCTAAGATTCGAAGTTGTTGATGTGTGCAAATTCCACATTTCCTGCTTACCATGACTTTAAGCAAGTTACTAAGCATCTCTGTAACTTCCCTGTCTCCCCTCAGATTACAGCTAATATGCCCCATGAGTGTCTGTCCCCAGTATTGGTGTGATCCTGGGAAGGAATATAAGTGAGACCCCTACCCCATGCTCACGAGTGGACTCCTCAGCCCACACCACCAAGTGCCATCCATACCCCTTCTCCAACACTCTTGTCAACAGCAGCCCCTTGGTCCATCTCTGGTGAGCAGACCCAAAAAGAAGGCCTGCTGGTTTCTGGGAGTGGGCTTGAGGCCCTTTGGGTAGAGAACTCAGGCACCCCAGTGCCTGAAGTAGGGTCTAGAAGGAGCAGCACAGGTCTGAGTGGGCTTGCCTCGCTTCATGGGGAGCAGGCCGGGGTGTGGAAGTTAAGGCAGGTCACCCTGAGTGCAGGGCCCTGGTTGTGCCCTTCAAAGGGAGGAAGTGGTTAAATAGTTCATCCCAACTCATCCCAACTCTCATCCTCAGGACTATGCACAGATCTCTATTTCTATGCCTTTTGCTTCAAGTATATTTTTCCTGGTTGGTGTTTACTGAGCATTTTGAATCTTTAAATTTGTATTTCACCCAATTTGGGAAATTATCAGCCATTACTTCTTTAAATGTTGTTTGTTTTTTTTTTCTTTCCTGTCCTATTATCTCTCTCTTGTCTCCTACAGATATTCCAATTATATGTATGTTAAACCTCATGATGTTGTCTGTGGTTCACTCTGCTTTTATGTTTTATTCTTTTCCTCTTTCTATTTTTCAGATTGGAATGTAAATTGAAGTACCTTCAATGCCACAGCTAGTAAACGTGGTTCTGTTCATTAGTCTTAAGAAACAGAAGCTGGGGCACTGAGCTTTGGTGAGAAGCTTTTCTTGTTTTACTTCTATTCTGCTGGTTAGCAGATCCAGTGACATTTTTGTTTTTAATTTCAAGTATTGTATTTTCACTTCTAGAATTTCACTTGGGTTTTTTTGAACGGTTTCTATTTATCTGCTGAGATGTCTTTGCTGTTTGGTGTTATGCACATATCAGTAGTGAGCTTAGTAATCATAACTGCTCTAAAATCCTGGTCTGCTGACCCCCCACCTCTGGGGCATCCTCAGCTCAGGTCATTGTTTGTGTCTTCCCCTTAAGAATAGGTTGAATTTTCCTGTTTATGTATAGAGAAATTCGTGATTGTATCCTAGATACTGTGAATGTTGTGTTCTGGTGACTCTGCGTTCTGTTATATTATTCCAAAGTGTGTTAACTGTCCATTTCAGCAGGCAATGTACTTATTAATAGCTGCTCAAATTGCAGAGCAACTGAGTAGCAACTTGGGTGGCATCTCAAATCTCAGTTCGATTTTTTTATACTTATGCTGCTTTGAGTCTGGGCACACGTACCTGTTGAGGGGTCAGCCAGAAATCTGAGCAGAATTTATATGGAGAAAAGGGCTTCTCATCTTTGGTTTTCTATTTTTCTGCCTACTCTCACCCACAATTTGCTAGTGTCAGTCGTTGTTACAAACTCTATCCTTTTGTTCTTTGGGCAAGAAGGACAGCGGATTTTTTTTCTTGGAGTTTAGGCAACATACAGGAAGCTAATGCAGCCTGCTCCCAGGCTAGAAGCCTTGGAAAATTACCCAGCGGTATTTCCTTCTTCCAAGTGCCAACCATCCTTTAGAATTTATTTTGTTGGTTCCTTCAATAAATCCCTTTTTGTAATTTTTCTAAAGTTAAGATGTGTAAAACGATCGGTCCAGTGGGAGCTTGCTCAGCCACACCAGAACTGGCGCCTTCTTCTACGGTTTTATTAACAAGAAGAGAGAACTTGCCTCATTTCCTTTCACCAGGCTCATTCTCTTCCTCAATTTTCTCCTCTTGGGTTTACACCTCCCTTGCTATGGAGGGCTGCAGCCTTCGTAAGCAGGTCCTTCAGCACGAGCACCGGCTGAAATCAGGTATTGACAGTTTCTAATGTTGAATGTCCCATCAGAACCTGGCTGCTCACTGCCTTTCTTGTTTCTTCTTCCCTAGCTAGGTGATGAGAGCTTTGTCCTTCTCCCTCCTCCTCTGGATGTGCCTTCCAAGCTGTTACAAAAACTTCAGAGACCTCCCAAGTTTCACACTAACGTGATTAGTGCACCAGATTCTGTTTCTTAACACTTATGAGCAAAACCAATTTTTCTAGGTTAATATACATGGCAGAGTCCAGACGTGGGTAGCATTCTTTTCTGAATTTGGTAATCTAAAGACAGTGTTGAAGTTATGACTTCTACTCTGCTTCAAATCACTGAGGGCAGTTTGTTAAGCTCCTTCTCCTCTAGGTCATCCGTGTCTCCCCAGAAAATAGGTACGCCCCTAACTCTGTGCTATGCTCAGAGGAACTCACACCTGAGGAAGGCTAACGTTTACAAGTCCCAGTCAAAAAACAACCTTTCATTTTTTAATCCTCATGCCTATCTAAAGATTCTTCACTGGTTATATCACATTCATCTGCCTTCTTTTGAGCCATGGTCTTGCTCTGTGCCCTAGGCTGGAGCACAGTGCCAAGGTCATAGCTCACTGCAGCCTCAAACTCCTGGGTTCAAGCAAAGACATCCTCCTGCCTCAGCCTCCTGAGTAGATAGGACTACGGGCACATGTCACCATGCCCAGCTAATTAGAAATATGTATTTTTAAGATGGGGTCTTGCTATTTTGCCCAGGCTGGTCTCAAACTCCTGGCCTCAAGTGATCCTCAGACCTCAGCTTCCCAAAGTGTTAGGATTACAATCCTGAGCCACTGCGCCCAGCCAATCTGCCATTTCTTACTCAGGAGCTCTGAGCTATATTCATTAGGGAAAGAGGAACTGCTCTATGTATTCAAACAACGGGATATCAACCGAGGAATTGGTTATAGAGATAATGGTAGAGTTGAGATGTTACAACAGGGAGTCACTACCATCTCTATGTCAGAGGGACAAAGAAGGTAGAATGACCAAAGCCAGGATCCAGCAAAATCTGGAACAAAGCTGGACCCATGGAGCAGAAGTCAGATGCGCTGCCTGGGGAAGGAGAGGGAGGGAGAAAGACCATGAATCCTCTCTTCCTGACACCCCCCAATCTCTCTCCAACAACTCCCATTAAATCAGCTATAATACAGAGCAGAGGGAGGGATGTGTGAAAAGGGGATGTGAATGCAAATAGATAAATGGCTGGCATAGGCAGCACAGGGAATGCCATAGGAAATATGGACTTAAGCTGCATGCTCTTAACAGGACTCTAAAATCAAACTATAATCTTTTTTGTGGGGGTGGAGGGGCACACCCCCACAAAAGATAAAAAGATTATCTTTGGCTAATTTTCAACTATTTTAGCCTCGTGTAACATTTGATTGAGATAATCATTTCCAAGTATTTGAAGACTTCTTGAGTTACCTTCACCCACAGGTGCTATAGAAAGGAGCCCTCACTTTCCGTCTAGCTCAAGCACCCAAGAAATTGAGCTGCAAGATACTTCCATTTTCCTTTCCCCACCCCAAGGTGATTGAGTTTCTGTTTGGTCACAGAAATGGAATCCCAGCTTCTGTGCTTCTAAAACTCGGGGAACGCACATCCCATTTCCACATGCTCTGTTCTTCCCTGTGTCCCTTGTGTAAATTTACAAACTCTTACAAACCCGTAACATGGGCAGGGATTTGAGGTTCTGCTGAAGGAAATAGAAAGGGTTGGGCTGCACCCCATTTAGCAAAGATATTTAAAAACTCAAAGTTCCTTTCATCTTCTCTTGGAATCAGGAGCTGTACTTGAACTCAGATGGAGGACCCAGAACACCACTAATCCCAGCATACAGCGGGCTTGGGTATAGCTGGTATACTTGAGCTGCAAAGAAATACCCAGCCAGGAAGGGCCAAGCCCAGAAGATCTTGAGAACAAGGCTGTAAGCATTGACAAAGGACAGTACAAAGTGAAATCCAGAAACTCGGGCCCTCTGGGAGAAAAGGGATCCACACTTGGGAACACCCCACTGAGGGATCAGGCACGCAGCACCACATAGGCAGCCTGAGTTCCTGCCTCCCAGGTGCACCTTACCCTGTGTGTAAAATGGGTGGAATGTTTTTCCCTGTCCAGACTCAGGGGATTGTGATAACTTTCCAACAAAAGTGGATATGGAAGCAATTTTGGAACTTAAAAGAACTACTTGAAATCCAACACTACTAATTCTTTGTTTTCTGCTCACAGGGGAGCTTGAGTCATTATGATGCTTCTATTTCAGCAGCTCTGGGTCTCTGTGGCTCATTTTCTTGCACTCTTATCTCATTGGAAATTAAGAATAAGCCCACATACTCACTGGTGTGAACACAGCCTCCATTAATAGCCCCACAAAGACTCTGAAAACAGATGTCAACTTTTCTCTAAGGACTTCTTTGCAAATCCCTGGAAGACTTGTTTAATCTTATAGTAATTGCATATTCTGATCTGGAAGGGAGGAAGAGAAGGAGAGGTGAAGGGGAGGGAGAGAGGAAGAAAGGAAGGAGGGAAAGAAAGAAAAAAGGTAGAAAGAAGGAAAGGAGGAAGGGAAGAAGGGAGAGAGAAAGGGTTCCAAAACCCCCTCTGCCTGATATCTTGATTCACTATTCTATAATGAAATAAACTTTAAAATGTGTCTTCTATATACAGAAAAATAGAATTCTACCTTTAAAAAAAATATTATATCAAAATAACCAAGGCTATTTTCTGGGGACTGCACTATTCCATGAGTTCAAGGATATTAATGATGGCCCTGCTGTGTGTGCCAGTATCCGTCCTATCAATATTTAGGATTCCCGCCTTTCTAAGTTTGTTAATTCAGCAGATCCTAGAAAAAGTGCCTGGAAAAATTTAAATTTCCATAAATCCACCAGGTTGACAGAGATGTCGGAGGTGGGCTAACTGGCTTTGTCGGTGCCTGAGCATGAAGACTGCACCCCTCTGCTCACATGCCCAACCTGCCACAGGTCCATGGGCCCCTTTTGTCATCACACCCTTTATCAACATTCTCATTATACAAGGGATTTGGGATCCACAAATGGGCTACCGACCATGACTGCACTAAAAGAAACTAAAATTATATAATAAGTAAAAAAGTAAAATAATTAGTTTTACAAATAAGAATGTGTTTCAACTCCATCCAGGTAAATACAAAAGATACAAAGTCACCAACTTTTTTATAGCCCATAGGAGAGAATAACACAAGTATAGTCAAGTGAAGGGGAAGGGGAGGAAGGAAAGGGGAAAGGAGAAGAGGGAGGGGTTGGAAGGCTTGCACCTGATGGACACACTGTGAGGGTGTTCAGCACAGCCCCAGGATGAAGGGCTCAACTACCTTAACTACAACTTGAACTTGACCTTAGAAACACAAACAGTGCAGCCTAATTATTAATCAGTGTACTTTCATATTAATCTGAATTTAAAAAATAATAATTAGTTTTAGTCTAGATTTAACAGTTTGGTTTATAATTACAACAATGATCTAAATCTTAGAACAAAGAATGATTGAAATTTGGATTGGTAGGTTTGGTTGAGGGGTGTCTAATTTCCACTCAAAAAATTAAAATATAGCATGCCAAGACTCCCTCACTCAATGCTTTACTTTTGCACATGATTACAAAAAAGTTGCTCATTTTTTTTTGCAAAAGTTTTCAAGAGCATCATCAATTTTATAAAAGACCTGGCTCTTGCAATTTCTCCCGATTCAAGCCATTCTCCTGTGAAGTCATTTCATGATGTCCCCTTGTTTTCATTTCCTCTGTTGCTCACTGGCTTCTGTCTTTTAGATCCTCATTTGTCAATGACTTTGCCTGATTCCAGCAGTTCTTTGTGGATAAAGTCCTGGATATTTTGCAAGATTTGCAATGTTTGCAGTGTAATCGCATAGTATAATCATGTTCATGTGTACACGTTTGTAGTGTACCATGCTTATCCCCAGTGGGTGGAGCAACAGGGACCACAGGGGTGACAGGTCCATTCCTAAAGGTGGAACCCAGAGAGATGATGAAGTAGGTGTTGATTTTGTACGTGGTTCATATATGAGTGAATATTCTTGTATTGTGAAGCATTTTGTTTCCCTGCAGGCCCTTTACACGTGGAGATGTGAGTAATACATCCTCAGATGAGAGAGAGCCTTTATACGTAACATGAAGCCTTTATAGGGATGAAATGGTTGGTGAACCAGGTCACCCCTCTGATCCAACAGACAAAAAAGTGGTCCTTTTTGGGATAGTTCTATGCAACTGCCTTACAGTTTGGGCGGAGAGGAGACAAGCATGGATTGCAAAAGAGAAGGATTTTTGAAAGCACACAAAACAAAACAAAAACCTTTCTGTTTATTGGGCAAAGGAGAAGCCACCAACCACACTTCTTACTTGTACCACAAACGGTATAAGTGAGTTTTACTGGTTTGGATAAAAGATTTCTTGCTCTGAAGAAAATGCCATGAAGGCTGTGTTAAACAGTTTGATGAAAAGATCTCAGATTGTGTGTGAGACCTGCATATTGTACCCCTTGACTGCACTAATGTATGCAGCTATGATTTAATAATTTAAAAAAAAAGAGAGAGAGAGAGAGAGAGAGAGGCTTAGGGAGGCAATGAGAAAACACACCCAATTGACACCTGACTCCATAGAGGGCCAGATTTTTTTTAAAAAAGACAAATTTATCCCTCAAGCGGCCCAAGACATCCAAAGAAAACTCCAGAAATTGGCTTTAGCCCCAGACCATAACCTGGAGAATCTTCTTAGAACGGCCACTACGGTCTTTTGTAACCGAGATCTGGAGAGAAAGGAGGAAAAAGAGAGAAAGGAACAGAAAAGAATGACAGCTCTAGTAATGGCACTCTGACAAACGAGGGGCAGAGGGAAACCAGAGGAGCGAAAAACAAGTGCTTCCAATGTTGCCAGACTGGCCACTCGAGAGAAGACTGCCCCCAGCAATACCACTGGCTGGGCAAGACACATGGCCCCTGTCCAGAATGCAAGGGTGACCACTGGAGGGTGGCCTGTCCCCAGAGGCGAAGGCCTCCTGGAACAGGGACCCCATCGGAGCCCAAACTGGACTGAGAGTGCCCAGGGCAAATTCTCATGGCTCCAGCTTGTGTTATCACCCCTCAAGAGCCCCAGGTTTGCCTTATAGCAGAGCGCCAGGAGAGAAAATTTCTTTTGGACACTGGAGCAACTTTTTCTGTACTTCTCTCCAATCCTGGTCTTTTATATCCCAAATCCATAACTATACAGGGGGT
>CAUYRH010013708.1:0-17450 GCA_963574655.1 Perodicticus potto
CCAGCTACTTGGGAGGTGGAGGCAGGAGACTCGCTTGAGCCCAGGAATTGGAGGTTGCTGTGAGCTGTGATGCCACGGCACTCTATCCAGGGTGACAGCTTGAGGCTCTGTCTCAAATAAATAAATAAATAAATAAATAAATAAATAAAGACTCTCATAAAATAAACATAATCTGATCCTAATGTTTATAAAACAAAAAGTACATATGCATATGTTTACCCACACATGTAGATGTGTTTATGAAGGAGGTCCTAGAATTTTACACATTGGATACTAAAAAATAGGGAGTGGGGATAGGATCTTTATTCATTTCCTTGTTGCTTGCATTTTACAAGGTCATGTGTTACATTTATGTGGTTTCTTGTTTGTTTTTGTTTGTTTTTTTTTCAGTATAACAGACAGAAATTTTATTTAGGAAGAACAAAGAAAAAGTTTAGAGCACTTCCAAAGAGAGCTGGAAGTGGGTCCCTCTCATGATGGACAGAAGGTGAATGAGACCATTACATTCATGTTTAAAAATATATATTCTTCATAATTTAAGTCATTGGGACTATTTGTATTTGGAGGATGGAGATGTCAGGGACCCAGCGGTTATGTAATATTATTTCATTATCTTTGTCCAAGTTTTCCAGAGAAGCATATTTTCTACTGTGTTTTCTATTAAATATACTCCATATGCTCAAACATTGGGAAATGCATATCAAACAACTGAGAAATATTTACTTGTTTACCATATGTTAAAATTTATATGCTGAAATTAACCTATAGTCAACATTTAGACCTCACTGAAATGTTTTATAAGGAGCTTAAAATAAAAGGCACTTGATTGGGTCTCAAAACAACTGGGATTTTAAATTAAGAAAACAGCCTCCATACTAACTCTGAATTTTTTATTATGTATTTATTCTTTTGAAGCCCTGTGTCAGGCCAATTTACAGATGGTCTGGTGAGCCACAGGAAAATAACCATGCTTAGCTCATGAATCATAAACAGTTATTCTAAATAGTTATTAATGCAGCTTCTCAAGGCGTCTGCCTTAACCCAAGGGGATATTTTACCCATAAGTTTAAATCATGCTCAAAAGCAAAAATCGGCAGACTTATGCCCTGCTTATAAGTGAAACTGCCTCATAATGAAGTCCTTTGGGTACTTTATAATCTAAGTTTCTCATCATAAAGAAGGATTAAAATTAATTCATTCAAACCAAATTCTGTTCTGTAATTAGCAGAGCTTATAATAAGAACCATGTTCTTTAGTTTTCACAGTTCAATACCACTGGGCACCCTAAAATACCAGAAGACCTTCACTTCCACATTTTATAGAATGCCTGCCACTAATAGCAGGAAAGCATGCTTCCCACATATTCTTTAGAGTACGCGACTCTTGGGTTGCATTCAACAGATACTAACCAATAATAAATTTTAAATTTTCAAAAGAAGTCAATTATTTTTTCTTGCACATGACTGAGGAACTAATCACATAGGAATGGACTCCTCTAAGGACTGAAGAAGGAAAATCCGATGCTGTTCAAAGTTACTCAAGTACTATTCAATTTTGTTCCAGAAAGGTGGATACTTAAATTTATTATTAGGTACTAGAAATGTACACTAAGTGTTTTTGCAATATAATGTAACATGGCTAATTTACAAATATTATTAAGACCTAGGTATAAGACCACCATCCTTCATAATTAAGGACACTGGAAATAACAGGGCTTCCCTAAACTGCTAAAGAGGCACAATTATCTTATGACATATCCAGGTTTACAGGGCCTCACAAGGCAGCAATGAATAAAAATACTCCTAAGTCCAATTTCACCAACAAGAGAAATCTTCACTCACCAAACATTTTACTTATGGGAGGATGTAAGGTATTGGTTTCTATATTTTTTCCCCTCAAGAGGACATTCTAATGAAGATTGTATTACCTCAAATATAAGGAACGAGTATAATAATATTAGAAATTTTTTTTAAATCACTGGACTGGAGGTCAGGAAATGTGCCTGCTAATCATAATTCTGTCAAGACTTAGCCAAAGGAAAGTCAGTCCTCACTAGGCCTTAGTTCATTCATTTGGTAAAATGAAGGACTAAAATACTCAAGGTCTTACCATGTCTATGACAATACAACACAGTGTTTCAGAGCATGTCCTCAGTGATATATACTAGTTATGTAAATTTGGGGAAATTATTAACTTTTTATGCCTCAGTTTTATCAGAAAATTATGATAATGATAGTATCTACCACACTGGCTTATTGAGTCACCAATGAGTTAATGTATGTCAAGACATTAGCACATGCTCAAAGATAGTATGGTGTCTTGGTCCATCTTGTGCTTCCATAACAGAATACCTGATTATAATAAATGGAAATGTATTGGCTCATCGTTCTAGATGCTGGGAAGTCCAGTTTCAACGTGCTGGCACCTGGTGAGGGCCTTCTTGCTGCACCGTAATGTCGTGGGAAGTTAGAGAATTAGAGAAAGCAAGAAGGTGCCAAATTCACCCTTCTGTGATGGCACTAATCTCATCTGTGAGTTTTATGCCCTCAAGGCCTACTCACCTCTTAAAGATCCTTTTATATTATTACAATGACAATTAAATTTCAACATAAGTTTTGGAGGGAACAATGATGGAGATGGTGGTCATGGTTGTGATGATGATGACAATTTTCTGAACTGAATATTATGATTAGAAGAGCATAAACAAACACATTTGGATACTCTACAAACTATATATAATTCTAGAAGAATACAAAATGTGATTAAATATAGTGTTCACACTCTAGTAATACAGTGACTGACTCCTGCAATTCCAGCATTTTAGCAGGCCAAGGCAGGAGGATTATTTGAGGCCAGGAGTTTGAGACCAGCCTGGACAAAATAGCAAGACCCTCCCAAAAAAATTAGCTGAGCCTGGGCATGGGTATGGTGGTCCACAACTGTCATATCAGATACTTGGGAGCCTGAGGAGGGAGGATTACTTAAGTTCAGAAGTTCTCGGCTACAGTGAGCTATGCACGCTAGTCTGAACAACAGAATGAGACCCTGTCTCAGAAAAAAACAAAAAATTATACACATATAAAGTGGTCAAGAGGAGAAATTCAGTCGAGAAACCTTGTCTATAAGTCTCATGTAGGTTTATCATTTTTAAGGCAACGTGTGCCAATTTGCAACGTGAGTAAATAAATCTCCAAATCTATGAGCTGTTTTAAATACAAAACTGCATCAAATGTAAACATTCGATTTCTTTTATGGGCATTGAACAGCAGTCAAATGTAAGGTTTTTTAAATTAGAAACAGAGACTCACTGAGAGTGAAACCAAGTACAGTATTCCTTGCCTTGCTCTTGTCGAGGGGTGCTTGTCACCCCAGGCTTCCATCACCATCCTAACCTAGAGATGGATTTCTCTCAGTCATTTAGTCATAAAATGTTATCTGGGCCGCTTATCTAAGTGAGTGACAGAAATGTGAGACTAGCGCAAAGAACTTGTAAATGCCGATCAGGAGATCGCGCGGCATTTGTAGCTCACCCTCTTTTGTTTTACTCTACTCCTTTCGATCAAGATTCTGAATTGTTTTGTATCCAAATACAGGATTCTGAAAAATGACAAAGCATCCCTTTTTTACATCATTCAAAGGAAAACAAGAATATATAGTTGATCTCATCTTTAGATTCAAAGATCCACTTTTCCTTAAGTAACTAACATGACAATTCTTCAAAATGTCAAAATGAAGTCCCTCTGGTCCGCTCGGGAACAGAGGCACCATCGGATACCGCTATACAAATCTCCTCGCAGAAGGACTTAGCCACGCACTCCCACACTAAATCTCCTTCATGAGGCGGTGTGACTATGTACCACCCGGAAATGGAAGTTCCCTCTCCCAGATGGTCAGCAGTTTGACCTCTGAGCTGAGCACGCCCATTGGCTCCCGTTCTGATTCACAGGGCCTGATTTAGTGCTGCAGTTCCCTGGAGAAACTGAGGCTAGTGACTACATGATGCAGCTTGGGCAGGCTCCAGGAAGCGCTGCTTTGCCAAAAGATAGTGAGACTCCAGCTTGAGGTTTCCCGCCTCAAGTCCAGGTCCCTGTGAAACTTCAGGGATGTAAGACTAAAAGCCACTCTCTTCCGGTTTGCAGGAACTCCGCAAGTCACCTGACTGGATCCATTACCAGTGTTCCCAGAGCCATTGTCAGCACATACATCAACGGGAGATGAGAGGGGGTGGAGCAAAGAGTAAGGGATGCAGTTATTTTCTTGTTTTACAAATACAAATATACTATTTTATTCTAGGGGAATATGTCTGTGGTTTCTGCAAGGGAAAAACTAAATAGTGGTTAAAAACCAAAAATTAACAGAAAGGATGATTTAGATGTTTCTCTTTTTTGTTGTTGTTGTTGTTGCAGTTTGCTGGGGCCGGGTTTGAACCCGCCACCCTCGGTTTATGGGACCAGTGTCCTATCCACTGAGCTACAGGCGTTGCCCCATGTTTCTCTTTTTTATTGGAGGTTTTTTCCTCCCCTGGAAAAAAATGTCATTTTACATAATTTTAGTAAAATTGAAAAAGCAAAGAACTGGACACACACCAACGGCTATACTGATGAGGAACAACCAAGAATAAATCAATATTCTCTCTTATGAATTAATTTAGGGTCTGGTCAACTGTGAGGACTAACCTGTAGTTGAAATTCTGATACAGGATTTGGTTGTTCTCAGTTAAAAGATACAGATTTTTTCCTGATATTTTATAACAATTGATCTACTATGCTAATAATATTTGTTGCTCATGCAACTACAGAAGGATAAAATGTCAATGTTTATAAAAACCATAAAATTTGTATATGGGTACTATAACACCTGATGTTTCTGAATAGTTTATTGGCAGACGTATGAGACGATACAATTGTTTTTTCCTCCATATCAAACAAGGTATGGAAGTAAGAAGTTTGTCAGCAATGACCAGCACAGATGGAATTAATCATACAAATTGGGGCAGATTTACTTCTTTAACAGTTCTTGATAACAAAATAGAGATTTGTTATAGGCAGAGGGACGGAGCCATCAAAGACAAAATGTCAAAAAGCCTACTTCGTAATTTTTATTTTACTTAGGTGACTTTCATTTGTTAAAAAGGAAATACTGGGATGCAGTCATTTTCAATGAAAGGTGGAGTGGCTTTGAAAACAGACTTAACCTCAATCACACGCTTCACGGGAAATGCAAATCAACTGAGTTCGTTTTAAACTTTTTGTGTTTCTGAACACATTTTCAATGCTATCTCCCAGTTCAGGTGAACAGAACCAGCCCTCGGTAAAATTATTAATATTTTGGGGAAAGCTACTCTCTTCTTTTGACCAATGCCTAAGGATAGTCTGGTTCCTTCTTAAATTTTTTGTAAGCTACAGGTAGATATTCAACCATGTGAAAATTTGGGGTGAGATAAGGGTAAATTGGCTCAAACTGAGGGCCTCAATTGTTTTCCTGCAAATTAAGCTTTAGTTTAGCTTAAACAGAGTCAGTGACTTCTATTTTGAGTGCTTGGACACTTATTGGATTTTTACTTATTGGATTGATGTTGTTTTCATATCTGGAGATTCTTGAATTAGTGAGCTATTGTAGCTAATGAGCAAATCTGTCATCACTGTCCAGATGATGGAGTTTTCCTGTCGTCTCCACAAGTCCATTACGTCTGTCATGACAGTATGCAATGCCAAGAGCAAGGCTTCTGCCTCAGCTCATCCTCACAGGTCTGTGTAGCAAATGCACTGGGTTTTTGTTTTTGTTTTTCTTTTGTAGAGACAGAGGCTCACTTTGTCGCCCTCGGTAGAGTGCCGTGGTGTCACACAGCTCACAGCAACCTCCAACTCCCTGGCTTAGGCGATTCTCTTACCTCAGCCTCCTGAGTAGCTGGGACTACAGGCACCCGCCACATCGCCCGGCTATTTTTTTGCTGCAGTTTGGCCAGGGCCGGGTTTGAACCCGCCACCCTTGGTATATGGGGTCAGCAACCTACCCACTGAGCCACAGGCACCACCCGCAAATGCACTCTTATTTTTTTTTAATTGGTAAATGAAGTTTACACAAATGCACTCATAATTCTAAGTAAAAGCAATAAACAAGATTTTTTTAAAAATTAGTTTGTAAGAAAAAAATGCTGGCAGAGTCCCATGAGAGCAAAAGTAGTGGCCTTCATGTACTCAACATTGAATACAGTACCTGGCATGTACGAATTCATTACCTTAATCATTATTTGTTGACAGTAAATAAATAAATAAGGCCTTTTTAACCCACTCATAAAACAATCCAGCATGGTCCAGCAGCTAGAATAGCTAGCCTCTGGGAGTCCCATCTTTACATCTGTAAACCGAGTGGAATAATATCTATTACACAGGCACTGGTAAGGAGTAAAGGAGACATGCGTTGATACAGGAGAATTTGGCCCATAGAAGGTACTCTGGGGCCATTTGCTAAACTAGGATCTTAAATGCTTTTAAATGAGTTAATAGGCAAGGAAAGAGCATGAATGCCACCCACTCACAGAGCTTATTTGGATCAGAACAGCCCACTACAGGAGGAGGAGGTGAACTTCCACTCTTTATGGAGACCGTTTACAGATAGCCTTCCTTTCCTACATATGTAGACTACATTTGTAACAGGGAAGGATTTGGCCAAGAGCAGCTTGCAACCACCTAGAATCTTAAATCTACAAATTAACCCCTTCACATGTGCTCCTAAGCTATGGGGCACAAGTCCCTTAGGACTACTAGGGAGTACAGGTGGACTTTAGGACTATAAGCCCCCTCTGGCCAGCATCTCTAGATGTGCTCAGCAAAGAGACTACTTCAATGAATCCCCACAACTTCATATTTCCAGGGCCTGAATATCCATTTTGGAGTAAACTATTCTCTTCTGTTTCTTTCTTTTTTCCTTTCAGACACTTTTTATTTGAGTTCATTCATTTGTCCCTGCATCAGGGAAATGGTAAAGTGAAATAAAGAAAATTATCAAACTCAATCAAAATTATTATTTATTAGCTATAGAAATGATTTTAGTAAGGACAGGAAAAGATGACATGAAAATCACTGCCATCTCCTGTTACAGTGGTAAATTTGAGGGTGAGTAGGACTGTTGTTGTTCTCAGGTTCTGATATATACAAAGTGTACTTTTACCCAAATTAATAAGGTAATACATTTAGAGGGATCTTTCTTCTTTGATAAAGAATCTTACCTCATGGTTAATGAAATAAAAGTCCTGAGTAAAGCAATAGCAACAAAAATGGGCAAAACCAACTTCTGTGTCTTCCTCACTGTGACAAATTATTATGGTGACAGAGGTAATGTGGAGATTTATTAAATTTCCCAGATGGACACAGGGGTCACTTACCACACAAGAGAGCACACTGTGTCCTTGACTTTGGGTTTTATTTTGGATTGTTTTGGGAGGTAAGCACATCACCTGCTTTAGAGGGGTGCCATGTGCTACTGGAGACACTATCTGCCTTACCACCTAAGCAAATTACTGAATATTCCACAGCCCTTCCTGGTACTCACATGGAAGCTTTGTTTGGTGGAAATCAACTTATTTCTTGTGTAGTGCACTATCATGCTGGTCCACGGTTCAGTACGAATCGTGCAGGGTTCCAGGAATTGTCCCTGGTGTGACGTGTCATGAGCAATAAAAAAAGGTTTATTTTGCACAACCTTTTTTCTAGAACCACCAAAACAAATTATGGATAGCAAATGACTATTTCTTTAAAAAACTCAACAAGCCTCTCTTCATCAAAGCTGTTAGTACCAACTGCAGTTTTAGGAGAAAAGAAATCAGAAATAGTGGGGTGGATAAAGAGAGAGTGGGCGTATTTTTGTCATTGCAATAAAATAAACCACTGTGGTATGTAATGAGGCAGCAACCGCTTCCGATCGGCACCACCAATCTAATCTGCCGTAGTCACTCTTGAGTTCAAAAACAATGCATGGGGTCGGCCTCCTTCATAGGCAAAGTACATGACTTCCTAAAGATGTGATGTGGGGAGTAGTTGGAGTCTCTCTACCACTCAAAATATTCACCCTGTCAGTTTCCATAATCCAAAGATTCCATTGTTAAGGCTTTATTACCTGGGTTTATGAAAGATAGCCTGTTAACACAGTGGTGATCCTGAAACCCATAAATTTAGGCTACCATCCAAACTTTCTGCACATCCTGGAGGCAATGTGTTATGTGTTCTTAAGAGTAAGCTCCCTTGGGGGTTCTCTTGGTCTCTGGAGACACATAGGTAACTGCTTCTCCAACTTTGATGTGTACATGAATTACCTGGAGATCTTGTTTAAAATATAGATTCAGATTCATTAGGTCCGACTGGGGTTGGGTCCAAGATTTCTAGATTAATAATAAATTTCTTGGCCATGCACTGTAGCTCATGCCTAAAATTCTAGCACTTTAAGAGACCAAGGCCAGAAGATCACCTGAGGTCAGGAGTTGGAGACCAGCCTGAGCAAGAGCAACACCTCATCTCTACTAAAAACAGAAAAATTAGCTAGATGTTGTGGCAGGCACCTGTAGTCCCAGCTACTCGGGAGGCTGAGGCAGGAGGATCACTTGAGCCAAGGAGTTTGAGGTTGTTATGAGTTCAGGTGACACCACTCAGCCTATCTCAAAACATAACAAATAAAAAAATAAATATATATAAATTTCTTAATTCCGATGCTGCTGATCAACAGACTTTGCTTAAAGTAGCACGCTCCTGCACTCTTCCCAAGGTCTTCTACACCAAGGGTCAGCAAAGTTTTATCGTAAAGGGCCAGATAGTAAATATTTCAGGTTTTGCAGGCCTCAGGGTCTTTGTTACAATCACTCAGCTCTGCCATCATAGCAAGAAAGTACCCATAGGCAATATGTAAGGAATAGATAGGGTGTATTCCAGTAAAACTTCATTTACATATACAGGCAGTGGCCAGGTTTAGTTCATAGGTCACAATTTGCCAACCACTGCTCTACTCATGCCTAATAAAGGCAAAGAAAAATATGTTCACACCCAACCATGTAAGAAACCAGGAAGAAAGCTCAGAACGGAATATCCTCATAGAAATTTTGGAATTCCCCTAGAAGCCTACCCTGGTGCCCTAAACAGGGAGGATATTGAGAGGTGAAAGTGCAAAAGCACCAACTACTTATCCCACTTCAAAATTTTCATACAACTTATCTGTGCTTATCTTGGTTTTTCCCTAGGAACCTAGGAATGGGACAGGAATAAGGCAAGTTTTTATTTGTGACCTCATGTTCCAACCACCAGCCTTTTGTTGAAATCACACTCAAATTTATTATTATTTTTTGTTTTTGTTTTTTGGCAGCCAGAAGGAAAAAACTCTTCCTTGAAGGGCACTAGGAGTTCCATTGTACAAAGAACACAGATGGCCCATCCTTTTGTCTTAAATCCCCTGTATCTCCCCATTCCATTTTTGAGAGCCTGTATGTGTCAAGGCATTCTCATATGTCCTTATTTACTCATTTATTCATAAAATATTTACTGAGCATCTATTTTTTAATTGGAATGGCAGTAATTCCTGCTATTCCAATTAGGAATAGGGGAAACATAACAAGACATCTCCACTCTCTACCCTCCAAGTTTATGGGATGGTGGTGGCTTCAGGCATGTAAGTGAATAGTTAAGCCTCCATGTGGAAAGAACAAGGATACAAACACCAGCACTCTGCGTGATGATAGAACTGACGCTGCAACTGGACTAAGCTGTGTCTTGAAGAGTGACTTGCCATGAGCCAGAGTTAAGAGAAGATGAAAGGTGACTCAGGAAAAGAGAAGAGAATGGGCAATAGTCTGGAGTGTATCAGAACAACTAGAAGGCACCCAGCCAAATGGAAGCAGAATTTAAGTAGGGGAGGGTGAGAGAGAAGGCTAGAAAAGAATGCAAAACCCAGATATTGAGAGGCCTTATGAGTAGGTTAGCTATATAATCTATTAACCAAAGCAGGACACTTGTGAGAATGAAGGGAGGGCTATTAATAATGACACTGAAAGAGCAAGCATACACTCAGTCTATTCTAGGAAAGTGGGACATATGATGAGCTGGGTCTTTACACAAAGGGCAATGAGAAGCAGTTAAATATTCAGGAGGAGGGGTGACATGACCGAACTCATGCCTCAGAGGGATCATTCTGGCTGTGTGGTAGCAAAGCTGGAGGCAGGAAGCTCATTAGACAACTACTGCAATATCCAGATGGGAGACAATGGTGGTCTCAACTAGGGCTGTGACGGCAGAGATGGAGGGAGTGGACGGACCCAGGAGTTCCTAGGGACCAGGCTCACAGAACTTGGTAATCAGTTAGGTTGATTGTCAGAATGAAGTGGCAAGGAGAAAGAGAGAGCAAGGAGTTGAGGATGAATTCTAGTTCTCTACCGTAAGCAGATAGATCTATAATAGATCCATTTGATAAGACAAGGAGGCACAGTGTTTGTTGTGAGATGGAATAATTAGGAATAAGCTTGAGAGGTTATATAATATCCAGATGGAAATACCCATCAGCAATTAGCCTCATATATGAATCTGAAGCACATGAGAAAAGGTCAGACCGGATACATGAGTGGATGGTCATGCCTATGTAGATGGCAATTGCCCATGAAACCATAAATTGCCCCTGGAGAACCTGCAGTATGAGAAGAGAAAGTGGCCTATGATAAGAATTTCATGGAATATATAAATTTCAGACGCCCCAGATAAAGGTATGCAAAAATATTAATGTTATTTTTGGAGACATTGGAGGCATTGTGTTATATTTTTACTGCCTCTCTGATAAGCACCCTTGGTTGAATAAGTTCTTTCATTAATGGTTACAATTTATTCAGTGTAACTTCTGTACCAGGCATTTACAGAGGCCGGCCCCTAGTAGGCTTTTTTAATCATATCTCTAATGCTAACCAATGTCCAGACCATGTATTATTCCCAGCAGTGGACTCAGCTAGGCTTGAATTAAAACTTTTGCTAACTGAGACAGTGATGTAAAATGGATGTTCTTACAGAAATGAGGCAAAAGGTATAATCTCTGACACTGCCAGGGCAAGATCAGGAACTTTGCTCCTTCCCCACAGTCCACACTATATATTTCCCCTTAAGTGTTCACAACGCAGCACAAAGTTAATTCCACAGAGGGCCTGCCACTCTGTATGGCATCCTTTGTTTTCTTGCCATCTTCCCCAATAAACTAGAGGCCCATTGACAGCAAGTCAATCTTGCTCTCTGCTGCAGCTCAGAGTCACATAGTGCCTCTTGTGTAACAGATTCCTTAAATACTTTACTGAGATGCACGTGGTGTTTTCCCTGCCACTATTCTACCTGGTATGTTTTTACTCATATTAACTTTCTCCTCGTTACTTTTAGAAAATAATGGCTTTGGGGCTGCACCTGTGGCTCAATGGAGTAGGGCACCCGCCCCATATGCCAGAAGTGATGTGTTCAAACCCAGCCCCAGCAAAAATAAAAATGAAAAAACAGGAGCAAGAAAAGAAAAAAAAAAAAAAAAGAAATTGGTCTTCCTCAGCAAGAAAATAATGGCTGTGCTAGATCAAAGGAAACTTTGTATCCATAGTGTTGTGCTTTAGTTATAATACTTCGTATCAGGAACTCTGAAAACCTTTAATGGACAGAAAAAAAAATCAACTATTCAGAAGACAAGGACCTACTCCTACTGAATATTAAGTCTTACCAAGAAAAAAAAAACTGTCAAGCCAGGGCGGTACCTGTGGCTCAAGGAGTTGGGCCCCGGCCCCATATACCAGGGGTGGCAGGTTCAAGCCCAGCCCCAGCCAAAAACTGCAAAAAAAAAAAAAAACTGGGGTGCCGCCTGTGGCTCAGTGAGTAAGGCGCCAACCCCAAGTACTGCAGGTGGAGGGTTCAAACCCTGCCCCGTCCAAACTGCAACAAAAAATAGCCAGGCATCGTAGTAGGCACCTATGGTCCCAGCTACTCAAGAGGCTGAGGCAAGAGAATCACCTACGCCCAAGACCTGGAGTTTGCTGTGAGCCGTGATACCATAGCACTCTACCGAGGGCCATAAAATGAGACTCTATCTCTTAAAAAAAAAAAAATCCTCAAACCACAGAACTCCTCCTTTGGTATATCAGATCTCACAGGCAGGCTCCCAGAAGCGTGTTTCTGCCATTACCAGTTTGTGATTTTGGCAAGTTAAATAACCTTTCAGTGCCTCAACTTCCCTAATTGTAAAATGAAGTATGAAAGTCCCTTTCTGGATGGTAAGAATAGACGGAAGAGTTCTGTGCAAAGCCTATTAAATGATGATGTGGGCTGACTCACACAAGACCATGTCAAGAGCTCATACAAACCAGGCACGTGATAAATAATAAGTATCAGTGTGGATTATGTTTTAAAGTGTGAGTCATTACACACAATGTTTTATTGGTTTGGACAATAATGACAAGTTGCTTGAGGTTGATGAAATATGACATCAACTTTACCAAACTTTGACAAAAAAAAAAAAAAAGAATAAGAAAAGGGGGAACTGGAAGTAAAAGTGAAAAAGAAAAAAAGAGGGTGAATAGGCTCCGAGTAGATTACTGACATCACAAAATTAATTATCAGTGACTCCCCACTTCAAAAATGTAGGTTCTAAAAGGTTAGCAGATTTTCTAAGGACAAACAAAGCATATAACTTAGGGATGAGAAACTAGAATTTGGTTTTCATTCTTTGTCCATTAAGATGTTCTCATCAAGAATGGACAAAATAAGACTGTGTGTTTGACATGAGAACATCTGGGTGTTTGCCTTTACAAATCCATTCCATTAAATCATGTGTAACCATTGACAGACTTCCATAGACTAGGGAACAGATGACAGATTCTGGAGGCAATTAAAGTAGCAATTTACTAGGCACAGAATACTAGAACGTGAAATGGAAACAACAGCTGTGATATTGCCGCTGAAGAATTTGGCCTACCTTTTTCTTCACTAATTACGCACATTTCAGAAGGAAAGGGAGATGCATCCAAACTACTTCAATCCACTAATCAGCAAGCTTCATTCCAAGCAGCCTTCCCCAACCGCTCGCATAGGATCATTCACTGTGCTCAGGGAGTGGTGAGCTCCCACAAAGGTAACTTCACTGATAAAAAGGAGGCAAAATAGGCCCCATTCCAAATGTATCTCCCCCATATTTTGGGGGGATCCTAACAGATCCATCATTTATCAAATTTGTAAGGACCTTTTTAAAAAAACAATCAGAACAAGAAAAAGTAGGCACTTAAACATATTGATCAAATAGATAATAAACAGTTGACTAACCACATGCATGAATGAATGAGAGAATAAAGTATTTTGTGGCCAGAGGAAAGATAAGATAGTAAGGGAAGACAACGACTTTCTTAAGATCCATTTTACTGCCCTTCCAGTACACATGGCCAAGAAGCAAGACAATATATTTCACAGTCTCTTTGATCACAGCTTGATGTGACCCTGTGACTGAGTTTGGACCAACCTCCGTAACATGTGCCAATTCCAGGTGATTTTTTTTTATTTATTATTCGGAATTCATTGAGGGTATAAGAAACTAGGTTACGCTGATTGCATTTGTTAGGTAAAGTCCCTCTTACAATCGTGTCTTGCCCCCAAAAGGTGTGGCACACACCAAGATCCCACCCCCCTTGCTCCTTCTCACTCTCTGCTTTTCCTTTCCTCACCCCGCCCTGCTTGTTTCTCTCTCTGTTCTCCCCTTCCCCAACCCCCTCCATGTCATTAATTGTTATTAATTGTCCTCAGATCAAAATTGAGTACTTGGGATTCATGCTTCTCCATTCTTGAGATGCTTTCCTAAGAATAATGTGTTCCACTTCCATCCAGGTTAATACAAAGGCTGTAAACTCTCTATTCTTTTAATGGCTGAATAATATTCCATAGTGTACATATACCACAGCTTGTTAATCCATTCCTGGGTTAGTGGACATTTAGGCTGTTTCCACTTTTTGGCGATTGTAAATTGAGCTGCAGTAAACAGTCTTGTGCAAATATCCTTATGATAAAAGGATTTTTTCCTTTTGGGTAGATGCCCAGTAATGGGATTGCAGGATCAAATGGGAAGTCTAGCTTGAGTTCTTTGAGGATTCTCTAAACTTGCTTCCAAAAAGGTTGTATCAGTTTTCAGTCCCACCAGCAGTGTAAAAATGTTCCCTTCTCTCCACATCCATGTCAGCATCTGCACTTTTGAGATTTTGTGATGTGGGCCATTGTCACTGGGGTTAGATGGTATCTCAGGGTGGTTTTGATTTGCATTTCTCTAATAATTAGGGATAATGAGCATTTTTTCATATGTTTCTTAGCCATTTGTCTGTCTTCTTTAGAGAAGGTTCTATTCATGTCTCTTGCCCATTGATATATGGGACTGTTGGCTTTTTTCATGTGGATTAATTTGAGTTCTCTATAGATCCTAGTTATCAAGCTTTTGCCCAATTCAAAATATGCAAATATCCTTTTCCATTGTATAGGTTGTCTATTTGCTTTGATTGTTGTCTCCTTAGCTGTACAGAAGCTTTTCAGTTTAATTAAATCTCATTTGTTTATTTTTGTTGTTGTTGCAATTGCCATGGCAGTCTTCTTCATGAAGTCTTTCCCCAGGCCAGTATCTTCCAGTGTTTTTTCTATGCTTTCTTTGAGGATTTTTATTGTTTGATGCCTTAAATTTAAGTCCTTTATCCATCTTGAATCAATTTTTGTGAGTGGAGAAAGGTGTGAGTCCAGATTCAGTCTTACATTTGCATATCCAGTTCTCCCAGCACCATTTATTGAATAGGGAGTCTTTCCCCCAAGGTATGTTCTTGTTTGGTTTATCTCAGATTAGGTGGTTGTAAGATGTTAGTTTCATTTCCTTGTTTCTATTGATTCCAACCGTCTATGTCTCTATTTTTGTGACAGTACCATGCTGTCTTGACCACTATGGCTTTGTAGTACAGCCTAAAATCTGTTATGGTGATGCCCCCAGCTTTGTTTTTATTACTAAGAACTGCCTTAGCTATACGGAGTTTTTTCTGGTTCCATACAAAACGCAGAATCATTTTTTCCAAATCTTGAAGGTACGATGTTGGTATCTTAATGGGGATGGCATTGAATAGGTAGATTGCATTGGGAAGTATAGACATTTTAACACTGTTGATTCTTCCCAGCCATGAGCATGGTATGTTCTTCCATTTGTTAATATCCTTTCCTATTTCCTTTCTTAGTATTTCATAATTTTCTTTATTGAGGTCCTTCACCTCTATCCCTCACCTAGGAATACACCTTTGTCAGGTATAGTCCCAGGTATTTCATTTTCTTTGAAGCTATGGTGAAGGGAGTTGTGTCCTTAATTAGTCTCTCATCTTGACTGTTATTGGAGTATACAAAGGCAACTGACTTGTGAACATTGATTTTATATCCTAAGACATTACTATAATTTTTGATGACTTCCAGGAGTCTTGTGGTTGAGTCTTTGGGGTTCTCTAAGTATAAAATCATATCATCAGCAAAGAGGGAGAGTTTGACCTCCTCTCCTCCCATTTGGATGCCCTTTATTTCCTTGTCTTGCCTAATTGTATTGCCTAGAACTTCCAGCACTATGTTGAATAGTAATGGTGACAGAGGACAACCTTGTCTGGTTCCAGTTCTGAGAGAAAAAGCTTTCAGTTTTACTCCATTCAGTAAAATATTAGCTGTGGGTTTGTCATAGATAGCTTCAATCAGTTTCAGAAATGTGCCATGTATGCCTATACTCTTCAGTGTTCTAATTAGAAAAGGATGCTGGATTTTATCAAATGCTTTTTCTGCATCTATTGAGAGGATCACATGGTCTTTGTTTTTGCTTCTGTTAATACGGTGGATAATGTTTATGGATTTTCATATGTTAAACTAGCCTTGCATCCCTGGGATGAAACCTACTTGATCATGATGTATGACTTTTTTGATGATAAGCTATAATCTATAGGCTAGGATTTTGTTGAGAATTTTTGCATCTATATTCATGAGTGAAATTGGTCTGAAGTTCTCCTTTTTATTTGGGTCTTTTCCTGGTTTTGGTATCAGGGTGATGTTTGCTTCATAGAACATGTTGAGGAAGATTCCTTCCTCCTCAATTTTTTGGAATAATTTCTGCAGTAGGGGAGTAAGCTCTTCCTTGAAGGTTTGATAGAATTCTGGTGTGAAGTCCAGACCAGGGCATTTTTTTTTGTTGGAAGATTTTTTATTGTTTCTTTAATCTCAGTACTTGAAATTGGTCTGTTAAGGGGCTCTATTTCTTCCTGGCTAAGTCTAGGGAGAAGGTGTGATTTCAAATAATGATCCATTTCCTTCACATTGCCAAATTTCTGGATGTAGAGTTTCTGGTAATATTCAGAGATGATCTCTTGTATCTCTGTGGCATCAGTTGTAATTTCCCCTTTATCATTTCTGACTGAGGTTACTAGAGATTTTACTTTTCTATTTCTAGTTAGTCTGGCCAAAAGTTTATCTATTTTCTTTATTTTTTCAAAAACCCAACTCCTTGTTTCATTAATTTTCTGAATGATTCTTTTGTTTTCAATTTCATTGATCTCTGCTTTAATTTTGGATATTTCTTTTCATCTGCTGGGGTTAGGCTTAGATTGTTCTTCTTTTTCCAATTCCATCAGATGGCTTGTGAGTTTGTTGATGCACTCTCTTTCTGTTTTTCAAATGTAGGCATCTAAAGTGATAAATTTTCCTCTCAAAACTGCTTTTGCAGTATCCCACAGGTTTTGGTAGCTTGTATCTTCATTGTTGTTATGCTCAAGAAAGTTAATGATTTCCTCTTTTATTTCTTCTTGCACCCAACTCTCATTCAACAGAAGGTTATTTAATTTTCATGCCTTTGTGTGGGATTGAACATTTTTGTTGAAGTTAAGTTCCACCTTAAGTGCCTTGTGGTCTGAGAAAGTACAAGGTAAAATTTTAATTCTTTTGATTCTGTTGAGGTTTGTTTTGTGTCCTAGGATATGATCAGTTTTGGAGAATGTTCCATGGGGCAATGAGCAGAATGTATATTCTTTATCTTTGGGATGGAGTGATCTATATGTGTCTACCAAGCACAGTTGTCCTAGGGTCTCACTTAAGTCCCTTATATCTTTGTTTAATTTCTGTTTAGAGGATCTGTCTAGCTCTGGAGGAATGTTAAAGCCCCCCTGTTATTATGGTATTATAAGATATCATATTGCTCAGACTGAGTAAGGTCTGTTTCAAGAATCTGGGAGCATAAATTGGGTGCATAAATATTTAGAATTAAAACGTTTTCTTGTTGTATTTTTCCCTTGACCAATATAAAGTGACCATCTTTGTCTTTTTTTTACTTCAGTTGCTTTAAATCCACATGAATCTGAAAATAAGATTGCAACTCCTCTTTTCTTCTGAATTCCGTTTGCCTGAAAAATTGTCTTCCAACCCTTAACT
>CAUYRH010013710.1:0-14926 GCA_963574655.1 Perodicticus potto
GCCCTGGCCGCCCCCGGGCCTCCCTGGCCGGTCCGGGCCCGGCCCTCTCGCGGGCCTCCCTGCCCGCACCTGGCCGGCCCTGTCCGCACCCGGCCCTCCCTCCCTGCACCGGGCCCTCCCCGCACCCGGCCCTCCCTCCCCGCACCTGGCCGGCCCTGCCCGCACCCGGCCCGCCTCCTGCAGCCCGTCAGGAGGAGGCCGGGCAGCCGTGCATGGAAGAAGCCGGGACAGAGACCAGCGCGCTCCTCGGATCCCGCGACCACCTACCCATCAGTCGCCTGCGGGACTCCCCCGGAAACCTCTGCGACCAGCGGACCCGGCCGCCGCGTCCGGACATCCGGGGCACGGCGATGGCGGCGGTTCCGCCTCCCGGTAACCCGGGCGACCGCTCCCAAGTCCCGCCCCTGCTTCCGGGTCTGGGCTCCGAGGCCCCGCCCCCGAGGCGCCGAGGCTCCAAGGCCACGCCCCCGAGGCTGCGAGGCCCCGCCCCCGAGGCCGCGCGGCGTCCCGCCCTCTCGCGTAGACCTTGGCGGGCGCGGGCTTTAGGCGGCCGGCGTGGGAGCGCAGTCGGGCCCTCGAACGGAGACCATGGAGCGCGCGCTGGCCGTGCCGCGGCTGCCGCCGTGTGACCCAGGGACGCCGGTGCTCTCGGTGGTGGACATGCACGCAGGCGGCGAGCCCCTGCGCATCGTGCTGGCCGGCTGTCCGGAGGTGGTCGGGGCCACCTTGCTGGCCAAGCGGCGCTACATGCGCCAGCACCTGGACTACGTGCGGCGACGGCTCCTGTTCGAGCCCCGCGGGCACCGGGACATGTACGGGGCCGTCCTGGTGCCCAGCGAGCTGCCAGACGCGCACCTGGGCGTCCTGTTCCTGCACAACGAGGGCTACAGCTCCATGTGCGGCCACGCGGTGCTGGCGCTGGGCCGCTTCGCGCTGGACTTCGGCCTGGTGCCCGCGCCGGCGGAGGGCGAGGCCCGCGTCCACATCCACTGCCCCTGCGGGCTGGTGGCCGCCTTCGTGGAGTGCGAGGGCGGCCGCAGCCGCGGCCCGGTGCGCTTCCACAGCGTCCCGGCCTTCGTGCTGGCCGCAGGTAACCGGGGCGTTACTAACTGCATCCACCTGCCCTCTGCGCTGGCAGCTAACCCGCCCGCATGCCCTGGCAGTTAAGGGGAAAGTAATTCTGAAAGTAATTCTGAATCACCGGGGACGTGCCTCTGCACGTTAGCCTTGCTCGGGGCACACAGTTCGATTATCCTGCAGATTTGTCCGCCTGTGGTCTCGGGAGAGCCTGGAGTGAAGAATGCCTGTTGCCCTTACTCAGCGCTTCCTTCTGCACTTAACCAGGCATTCCTGGAGAATTCACAGTTGATAAAGCAAGGTATGCCAGCGTCAGGGAAAGAGCAAGAACGGCCAATGACCAGGATTCCAGCCAGCCTCGACTGTGCTTGGTAGACACATCACTAACCCTAATAAGTTACTAAGCGTAGGCACTTCAGTAACCCTAATAAGTTACTAAGGACAGTCCTGTTCCCTTCACCTTCCGCACTTCTGCCGGGAAGAATTGAATGAGTGAACTAAGCAATTTATAGGTCTTGAAGATACATATGTTGCTGCTTTATTCTTTAAGAACAGATACAGATATTGCCCCAGTACAAATAACCGACAGCCCCTGAAAGCGTCAGACCTTAGGCATATGATTTAACCTTTCTGTGCCTGTGTTCCTTCTTTCTTCTCATAGGGATTTTTAAAATTAGGAGTACACGAGAGTATGCAAGATACTTAACGTATGTACCTCGAGATGGAAAGAGCAGGATATATAGGATTGCAGGTTAGGGTTTCTAGGCATGAAGAGCCTTAAAAGGTTTTGCAGGGCTCCCTAGTACAGCTCCTTGTATCATGTCTAGCAGGGCAGCTCTATAACCGTAACCCTTACGTGAGGGAGATCCCTCACGGGCATGACCTGGCAGGCTGGCCTCTGGTCTTATCTGAGTATTCTTTCCAAGGCACTAAATTCTATCAGTGAACATACTTGAGCAGTTATGCCTGGAACTGAGCTGGGAGATAATCTGGTTAATCCAGGAGGAGGGTTGTATCACGTCTTTTCTTCAACATCATGCAAACCAGTCTCTCGGAAAGTTTGATCTTTATCCTCCCTGAGGAACTGGCCTGCAAATGAGCCTGAGTAGGAAGGAACAGTGCTTGAACAAACACTGTCAGGTTTAGAGAACTCCAGGCAGCTGAAACACACAAGTCGAGTTAGAATGCCTCTGGGGAAGCCCATGTGACTCCCCTTTAGGAGACAATGGTGTTACATTTGGATTGGAAGGGCATCTAAGGAAGACAGAATTTATGGGACATCATATCCCTGGGTTGGTTAGCGCAGGGGCAGCCAACCCTTCAAGCACAGCAGTTCCCGGCAGTATCACTGTATGACAGCATAATAAGTAGAGGGCATTAATGGTCACTTTGAGTCATTTAGAAAATGAAATCCTATATTTGAAAAGTGCATAAAGGGCAGGCTGATCTTGTTCAAGATCACTTCTCTGCTCCTCCCATGATCACAGTGGGTAAAAAGAAGACTACGGTTCCCCCCCACAGAGGGTTGCTAAATAATGAAATTTGGAGACGATTATGCTGATTGATAGGTGTAGATATCTGATTTTCTTGAGAGTCCCATTCCCATTGTAAATTAAACTTTTTGCCTTAATATTAACATTTACTCTGTCTCTAGTCTGTGCCAGGCATTCCCCACACATTTACACCTGGAATTCTCAAGACCCCCCTTTTCGGGGAAATAGTAGTTTTACACAAGAGGACACTAAAACCACAGGAAGTGATAGAACTTCCCTCTCGTCCATCGCCCTGGGTAGAGTCTCGTGGCGTCACAGCTCACGGCAACCTCAAACTTTGGGGCTCAAGTGATTCTCTTGTCTCAGCCTCCTGAGTAGCTGGACTAGAGGCACCCGCCACAATGCCGGACTATTTTTTAGAGATGGGGTGTCACACTTGGTCAGGCTGGTCTTGAACCTGTGAGCTCAGGTGATGCACCCACCTCGGGCTCCCAGAGTGCTGGGATTACAGGCATGAGCCACCGTGCCCAGCCTTCATCCTTAACATTTTTGCAGTATAAGGAGATGTGTTTTAATTTTCGGGAAAACTACTTAGCCTATTACACCTCATTCACACGACATAGTTTGAAGTTTATCATTCTGGTATAACTGAACTCCAAGAAGAACAAAGACTGTTTTGTTTATCCTTATACCTCATAGGAATTGGTATATAGAAGGTGCCTACTAAATCTTGAGCAAAGTAATCAAATTGAAATTTCAGTGATACACATGTATGGAAGAAAAGGAAAAACCTTAGACTGTGGATTGAATTCTGGGTAGCAGTTGTATATTTTAGTAGGAAGTGTTTGGTATTTGGAGTCACTGGGTTTAACTCCAAGCTCTGCTACTTACGTGGTGTATAACTCTGGGAAATGTGAGGACTGCAAATAATACAGTACCTGCCTCTCAGAGCTCTAGTGAGCTAATGTCATGAACTAAGGGGCTGGTGTATGTAAAGTGCCTGCCTGACACGTAGGATGTACTCATGTGTGAAACAAATATCTTCATTTTTAAAATTAGTATAAAAATTTCATGATTAAAAAATAGTCACAGGTAATTAATGGACAGAAGTAACTTTGAACTTGAAGAAGTAACTTGAAGCCACATATGTTCAACAATTTTAAAGAAAAGGAACCTGAAACTCAGCGAGGAAGAGGTATTCCACTCTACCCAACTGTCCAACCCAAAATCTGGAAAGGGTGGACCAGGGGAATGATTGTATGCCCAGTGATCACTTTTCTTGAGCCAGCTTCCACATTCTTCCCTGGCCCCAGGACTGGTGGCCAGTGGCCCGTTCACTTGTACCATCAAGAGAAGAGGTAGACAGATTGAGCCACAGGTTTGCCCCCCGGGTCCCCTGATAGGTGCCATTCTTCACACCTGCACCCACCTTAGCTGTCTACATCCTGGCAGTCCCTTAGTTCCTCCGCTTCCTCATTAAACCTGCTTTTCCTGTTGCACCAGCATCAATATAAAGGTATTTTTGGTTCAAGTTTGCTCTTAAGATCCCCAGGCATGTTTCACGCAGTTTTAAGTTGGCTCTGGTTTGCTACATCATGTGTGTAAAGGGCTTCCGTGGACTAGTCTGTAACTTAGAGCACACTGGGATATCGTTATGACTCAGTGTGAAAACTCAGGAATACAAGGAACATTTTCTTTATAACTAGATTACGGAAATAGGGACCTCACTCTGTTCTGTTGGTTGACGTATCCTTTCTTGAATGTTCTGTCCTCTTTCTTGATATGTGTGAACAAAAGTTGGCACCTCCCGTGGTGCTGTGGGGAAATCAACACAGGTCTTCTACGCTCAGAACCTTCAGATTCCTCTCTTGCCATCCCTGAGGAAATGTCTCTGTATCTCTAGGAGAAATAGTTCTCCCTTCAGGATACTCCTTTGCCAACAACTGACTTTCCTACAAGGGCTTAGATTTCCATAAAAGAAAAACAGAAATACCTGCTTTGCCCCCGTCAGATGATTGCCCAGGAGGTTGTGATCACCACGCCAGCGTGGACCAGGAGGAGGAAGAGAGGAAAACTTGAGAAGGGGTAAAACATAAAGCAGTTTTAATGCCCCCAAACATCACCCAAATATCACCCAGTTGGATTTCCTCGGAAATACAGATTCAGAATTTCAGACAACTGACCGTCAGGTGAACCTTTGGGTATGTCAGGGACTTAAGATGCTCAAATATGCTAAATGATACTATGGAGGTTAGTGATTTTATAAAGGCTTTATTCTGAGTATTTGCCCACAGGATGCTTTAATGAGATGAAACCATGCAGATAAGTATATATAATTTATATGTAAAAATCTTTTTTAATTTTTGTTTTGACATTACAGCTGGAAAAAAAAAAATTGTGAATAGGATCCAAAATCCTCACTATTTTAAACTCACCATTTTCCTTCATAGTGTTCACAGGGATGTCCTGGGAGTTTCCCTCTCTCAGCCTGTCTGGTGTTGCCTAGAAAAATATCCTCAGAGTAAGCTGCAGATGACTCGGAGAAATGTGCCATTCAGTATTATAACTTATATAAACATCAGTTAAAAATAGAAGCTGCACCCAGCTATTATCTACCTAATGCTTGCTCATTTTAAAAACTCAATTTTTTTTTTTTTGCTTCATTCCTGTTTAAGAAAGAACACCCCCCACCCCTTTGCTGGAAATAAATACAATTAAAATGCTGTGAATGTTGTTGCTAAAATATTTATTAACAAACACATCTCATTTCTGAACGCATCTCTTTTAGATATCACGGTGGACGTTCCTGGACATGGGCAGGTGGTCGTAGATATTGCCTACGGCGGGGCATTTTATGCATTTGTTAGTGCTGAGAAGTTAGGACTTGATGTTTGTTTTGCAAAGACAAAGGACCTTGTGGACGCAGCCAGTGCAGTGACAAAAGCAGCGAAAGCTCAGGTTCGTGCAATTACTGCTTTCGTCACAAGTGTTCTCCTCTGTGGCATGAACAAAATAGAAATTAGCATATCTGGGCGGTGCCTGTAGCTCAAAGGAGTTGGGCGCCAGCCCCATGTGCTGGAGGTGGCAGGTTCAAACCCAGCCCCGGCCAAAAACTGAAAAAAAAAAAAAAAAAAAAAAAAAAAGAAAAAAAATTATATTTCTCTAAAGAAAATTACATATCTAATATCTAACTCTTAAATTATGAGCAGAATAGAGTACTGGTTAAAAATCATAGGTTTTAGAGCAAAACTACCTGTGACTTCTATCTTGGCCACTTGTAATGTTTATAACCTTAGGTAACCTCCTATCTGTAAAAGGGAAATTATGAGATACCCCTTTTGTGGGTTGTAAGAATGAAACAAGTCAATACGTGTAAAAGACTTAGAATAGTATCTGGTCTATGATAAATGTTCAATAGATTATAATTATTAATTTTGATTCATCTATCCTAATGTAGTTTGTGGTTGTTTAAATGTATATGATTCCACTAATTTAAAATGCATGTGCTTTGCTATATGTGGTCATTCTGTAAAACTTGAAAATAATGAAAGTAAAATAAAGCTTACAAAGTAGACTTCATTCAGTCTTATAAGACTTTTTGTTATTCAGAGAGAACATTAATTCCTAATTAGTGAATTTTTTCCTATATTGTTCAAATAACTCTAGTTTTACCTTAGGAAAGGTATTCTAATAAAATCAGTTAGTCTGCCACTCAACCTATAGAAATTGGGACCTATAAATAAAACACAAGTATAGTATTTGAATGTTTAGTGTGTGAGAACTTAATTATTAGTAGTGGCAAACATCATTTACAAAAGATAGTGTCCAATTATTATAAAAACTTTAACATAATTTATAACTTAACCAAATGAATATACTATGTCACTGTTCTAAATTATTTTTCCAGGACTGTCAATACCAGTTATATGGAATTATGTCACCACAGTAACATCTGAAGCTGTGGATTTACATCAGTTTTCCCTTCCATTAAACAGACAGATAGCTTGAGTTATTTAATTGGGCCTCAAATAATTTCACCTGATTTTTAATGAACTCAAAAGAAAAAGCTATGGTTTTCTTAATAAAAGGAGTAATTTTGAACTTTTCAACAAAGTGACAGAGGGTGGACTTTGACGGGGGAGGGATTCTGAGAAAAGTATGAGGAGGACGTGCTGTGTTATTGATGTACCAGGCGGCACAACTGCTGACTGTTCGTACCGCTGAATGGGATTTAAGGAAAGGCCTTTTGGGGACAGGGAGCTAAAGTTGATAGAATATAAATCCATCTCCATCCATTCACTCTTTTAGCAGACATTTATCAAGAATGCATTGCATGTCAGTCATTATATCAAATGTCCAAGACTCAAAGAAAGAACAAATCCCACCTTCAAGGACCTCGCTCTGTGGGAGGGAGTGAGCAGAGCTGTGAATAGTGCCATGGCCATGTCCAAGTGGTGGGGGTGGAGTGTAAGGGAGGAAAACAAAGACCCCGTCTGCCGGCCTCTTTCTTTTCTTTTTTTTTTTTTTTAATTTCAGATTAATATGCGGGAACCAACAATTAGGTTACAATGTTTACATTTGTTAAATAACGTCCCTGTGGTATTGTGTCCTGGAAAAGTAAAAAATAAAATTTGCAGGCCTCTTTACTTCAGCTTAGATGGCCTCTTTGGATTTTAAGAACTTGAGTCTCTATTCATTTGGGTTAATTGACAAGTGGGATGTACTAATTGTCTGGGTACACAGGAAAGTAAAAGCATAGGCATCTGTGTCCCACTATCAGACATCACAGGGTCCCGGCAAGGTTAAACAGCTGTGCCTTCCCGGAAGAACAGGAAGCACTGCACATACGGGCTTGAACGTGCTGTGGAGCGACTCGGCTCCTGGCCAGGCCTGCCTGTTGGTGTGAATCTGCTGCTTTCCTTGGAAGGGCTGACTTCATCCTCTACAGTGAATCTTTGCATCCAACTCTCTGACCCGCTTAGAACATGGGCTTGCTCACGCCCTCTCGTGCTCTTCGTCTCTACCACCAGTATCAAAGTTCACCTTCGGGCACTCGCTGCCTGATTCTTCCACATGGTCCAGCTCCTGGGAGCGAGAACAGGATTGTCTTAGCTCGTCCTGCTGGGGCAGCCACAGTCACGCCTCAGAGCGCGTGTGCTCGAGGGGTGAGGTGTGTATAAAGTAGTACTGTCCTTCAGCAGAGTCTGCACAGGACCACAGCCACAAAGGGTGACAGGACTCGTGACGTCCAATAAAACTATGTTCATCGAAACAAAGCCTTAATTACTAGCATTTAGTTCCTTGCCCTAAAAGGGATTTTAAAAAAAAAGATGAAGGTTGAAAAGTTACATTTAAGATGTACATTGCCTTACTTAAGAAGATAAATTTGAATCAAAATATTTATTTTCCATGTGGCTGGCCATCGTTATTTGCAGTTTAAAATTAATCATCCTGACAGTGGAGACCTTGCCTTTCTATATGGAACCATAATAACAGATGGAAAAGATGCTTATAGTCAGGAACCGACCACTAACATCTGTGTGTTTGCAGATGAACAGGTATGAAAACTAATTTTTAGGCACACAACCCAGATTATAAGCCAGAGCACTGTGAACATTCTTATCTTCCTTTGTTCTGAAACAGGTTGACAGAAGTCCAACTGGCTCAGGAGTGACAGCCCGAATTGCCTTACAGTATCATAAAGGGCTTCTAGAACTGAACCAGACCAGAGCCTTTAAAAGCAGCACAACTGGCTCCGTGTTCACTGGAAAAGCTGTGAGGGTGAGTGGCAGCCTTGGCTCCTTACCTGTAAATGTGCTCCTCATGGCACCGATGGGACATGAGATAGGGGTTCAATTAAGTTTCTTCACTTAGCTCTCAGAAGAAAATTTTAAAGCAGGCCTATAAAAACTTTTTTTCAACTAGTACATTGGTTCTCAAAGTTTGGTCTTGGGACCCAAGAAGTCCCCAATGTCTTTTCTATGGGTCCACAAGGTCAAAACTGTGTTCACAATAATACTAAGACATTATTTGTTTTTCATTCTCGTTCTCTCCAGACTGTACAGTGGAGTCCTTCCAAGGCTGAAGGCAGGGGCAGACGTCAGAACCTAGCTGTCTTCTGTTTAGCCCAACATGAAAGGGGCTTGTGAAATTTTTTTTCTTTATTTTGGCAAATAGTTATTTTCACAAAAATGTGTTATTTATACTTTAATATGTAATGGGTTTATTGTGTTTTAAATGTAATAATGGGCAAATATCTCTAATTCCCAACACAGCAAATATGATATACACAAACAAGAACTCTTTGAGGTCTTCAATCTCAAATCTTTCAAAATCTTCTGAAATCAAAGATTTTTGGTTTTTGTTGTTTGTTTGACTTTTTGTTTTATTTCTTAGTAGTGTTTCATGTTGTATGATAGAAGCAGAATCCCTGAAAAGTTGTGGAAAGTAGAATTTATGAAATGGAACCAAATTTTAAATGTGCACAAAGCTAATTGCTGAATCTACTCATTGCGTTATAGTAAATAAAACCTACTCTGCATTTAGTAAATCAATCTACTCAGAAGGAGTCCTTTAACATAGCAAACTATCTATCTTAACATAGCTGGGATTTTTTCTGTTCTTTTGAGACAGAGTCTCACTGTCACCCTGGGTAGAGTGCCCTGGAGTCACAGCTGACAGCAACCTCCAGCTCTTGGGTTCAATTGATTCTCTTGCCTCGGTCTTCCCCATAGCAGGGACTATAGGCACCCGACCACTAGGCATCACAATACCCAGCTAATTTTTCTATTTTTAGTAGAGATAGGGTCTCGCTGTTTCTCAGGCTGGTCTTGAACTACTGAGCTCAATCCACCTGCCTCAGCCTCATAGAGTGCTGGGATTACAGATATGAATTGGCTGGTATTTTTGACGTTTGATTTTTCTGAATATTGACTTTTCTTTAAGTTAGGGAAGTCCTGTATTATATAGTGATCTCATAGTATACCAAACTGTTATATGCAAAAATTAGTAGCACCTTCTCTTTAGAATCTGAGATTTATACAGAAAAATAATAACCTGCATGTGTTGGGCCCTTTGCTGTGAGTCAGTCTCCAAGCTAAGGTACTTTATGCATACCATCTCATTTACTGCTCAGGAGAATCCTAAGAGCTTGGCACCATGCTGTTAATAGCCCCTTTTAACAGGTGATAAAATGAAAAATCAGAGAAGTTAGGTAATTTGCCAGAGGTTAGTTAATGAGCATGGAGACTGGGCTGTGAATGTGGCTTCTCTGAGCAGACCCTGTGCTGCTAAGGACTGTGTTAGATCACTACTGGCAAAGCAGAAGTTCTATGGGCATTATGTTAGAGCAGGTTATGTTATACCCTAATTTAATATGTGACATTTTACCTTTAGCTTCAAGCATTCTTGTTGAAGAAATTAAGAAATGAAAAATGCTGCAATGCTGTGGTTATAGCTGGGTGCTGTGGCGCATGCCTGTAGTCCTAACTACTCGGGAGGCTGAGACAGGAGGATTGCTCGAGTCCAGGAGTTCTGGGCTGTAGTGCGCTATGCCGATCGGGTGTCCACACCAAGTTAGGCATCAATATGGTGACCTCCCGGGAGCCGGGGGCCACCATGTTGCCTAAGGAGGGGTGAACGGGCCCAGGTCGGGAAGCTCCTGTGCTGATCAGTAGTGGGATCGCGCCTGTGAATAGCCACTCACTCAAGCCTGGGCAACATAGTGAGACCCCGTCTCTTAAAAAAAAAAAGATTTGAAGTTATTTACTTAACAGTTATTTATCATGTTGCCAGAGGGTATGCACTTGCACCACACTCTTTCCCTCTCGCCTGGGCCCTTCCAGGCCATCGCCTGGGCCCTGTTCTGGCTCTTGTCCTGCCCTCGTTCCCTTTCCCTGTCCTTCCATCTAGGCATCCCCATCATTTCATTCTATCTTCCTTCTCATCCCGTTCACAGTTCTACCTCACTGGGCAGTTTCATTCACTTCCTAGGCTTCCATTCTCAACCATCTGCTGCTGATGACTACCAAACCTTCATCTCTCCCACACCTACCCTGGCCTTCCTTTTTAATTTACTACTTTTGGGGGGAGGGGGACAGGGTCTTACTCTGTTGCCCAGGCTACAGTACAGTGGCATCATTATAGCTCACTACAGCCTCCAACTCCTGGGCTCAATCAATCCTCTGGACTCAGCTTCCCAAGCAGCTGGGACAGCAGGCACCCAGCACCACACCTGGCTAGTTTTTCTACTATTTTAGTAGAGATAGGGGCCTTGCTCTTGCTTAGGCTGGTCCCAAACTCCTGGCCTTACGCTGTCCTCCCACCTTGGCCAACCAACGTGCTGGAGTGACAGGTGTGAGCCACTGCACCTGGCCTGAATCTATCACTCCTATTAATCCCAGCTGTTCACCGTCCTCATCTCTAAATGACTATCCCAGAGGTATCTCAAACTTGCCTTGTTAAAAAATTCTCCCTAAAGTGTGTTCCTCCGCCTCGTTCCCCATCATGGTTAATGGCATCACTAGCATCCCTTCCAACTTAGAAACTGGTTGTACTTAACTTATTCCTGCTCCTCAGATCCCACAGACACTGGCCAACAGTCTGTGCTGTATGCTCCACCTTCACCAACCTACGGTGGCGACTATGGATTCAGTGACGATCTCTCAACACATGTCGGCATTTCTCGTTTCTCTCCTCTCCAGTTTGTCCCTCACTTGACAGCTGAGTGTATCCAGAACACATTGTCTTATCATGTAACTCTCCTTAAAAACCTTCCCTTTCCCATAGGATTGCCCTGGGGTTTTCTTTAATGTGATAAAAACCAAGAGGACAGCTTCTAGGCCAGATATAACATAAGCACAGTATTTTGACGGCATATTCCTTTCATGTTCTTTTTCCAGGAAGCAAAATGCGGTGATTTTCCAGCTGTCATAGTGGAAGTGTCAGGACAAGCCCATTACACGGGCACAGCAAACTTCACGGTGGAAGATGACGACCCTCTGAAGGACGGGTTTCTGCCCCAGTGACTTCTTCCGTGACTTTCAAGACTCCCTTTTTAAAGTAATGCTTATCAATGATTGACACTGTCTCTAAATTATGTGAAAATCAATATCTAAATTATACATATAAGCTATTTCCATTCTTTCTAAAATATACTGAGTGGCTAAATATAAAGTCACTGTATGCCATATTTCTAAATGTTATCTCTAGCATACAAAATGCCACAAATTCAGACTCTCTTCTAGTGATTAACATATCAGGTAAAATTAAAACCTTAGTTTTCATATTCATGCTGTAGTAATTCCCATGATATTTTGTTTTAAAGGCTATTAATAATATCTGGAATTGTAGCCCTCACAGCAATGGACCTTACAAGCTCTCAGTCTTATAAGCAGCAGGTAAAGGAGATGGATTATTACAAGGTTCTCACCATCAAGCAGAGCTAGCAGAGCAGGATCCTGCAGCCGCTTCAACTGGGTGTTGTTACAGCCGCTGCAGAGAGGGAAGTTCCCTGTGCTGCGGGTCCAGCTCCTACACCCACGGCATGGAACTGATGGCAAGGGGCAAGTCAGACTTGCGTTGCATGGTTAAAGCTTTTATAAAAGGTATTGCTCAAGGCATTATCAAGACACAGACAGACAGAAATTAATCCTGAAACCTTACAATGGAATAGTCTCATACTCTATCTACTGTGTGCTAGAAATCTTGACTGTTGGCATTCTTGCCAGTTAATACTTATCTGTCAGGCTTCGTGTGTGTGTAGGAGAGAGGAGCGAGCTTTTCTGCCCTGGTTAGAATGCAGTGGTGCAGTTATAGGTCCCTACAGCCTCTAACACCTGGCTCTCGCGATCCCCCTGCCTCAGCTTCCTGAGTAGCTGGGACGACAGTATGTGATACAGGCCTGGCTGAGCTCTTTATTTTTTATATAGAGAGGGTGTTGCTTTGTAGCCCAGGCTGGTCTCAAGCTTCTGGTCTTAAGCAGTCTTCCTGCGTTGGCCTCCCGAAATACTGAAAGTAGGGGCGTGAGCCACTGAGGCTGGCCTTTGAACCTTTTTCAAATAATATTTGACCATTAGCACTCATCACAAATTGAAGTTTTAAAACATTCTCTCTTTTCAAATGTGATGTTTTCAGAGAATTCAGTAGATTTTTGTGATATAGGTAATAGTGTTTTATTTCTGAGCATACAGATTATTTCTGAGCATACAGAATTTGATTTTAACGGGTTTTGTGACATAGCAAGTCTGCACGGACCCAGTTATAGGCCTGTGATTTAATTACCTGACCAAAAGGAAAGCTATAGAGTTAATGCCTTTGATTTCCCTGTTACACAAAAACAATGAACATTTTCACTCATTCTCTATATGATTCTGTAATAAAGGAAATTACTTCCAAAAAAAGACACTAACTCATTATGACCAGTTTTCTGCATATTTTCTATAGTGTTTTTAAAAAACAAAAAGAATTACTATTTTATCTCCAATTCTTACACATTAATTTGGAAGGAAAAAAGGTACTCATTTCATAAATGAATGCACATTACTATCCCACGGCGCCAGGGACAGGGAGTGTGACTCGCTGATGCTGCTTCAAACTGTCAGCACTTGGTGGTAATAATGATAATGATGCTGCTGATTTTTATTCAGTTTTATTAGCGTTTTACCATTCTCTACAGACAGCATACACCCTCATCCGATGCACGGGGCAGAGCCTTCTGCGCCCGCCCCCGATGCCCCCCGTGGAGAGCCACTGTTTTTATCCCGTTTATACACACAGGAAGATGCAGCTCGGACATGGGAAATGACCCATCTCAGGACAGCAGAGGCACAGATCCAGGAGTTCTGATGAGTAGTTCCCTATTACACTTCCTCCACTTCTAAGGATGGCCAGATTTTGTCCTAGGATATAATACTTGAATAAAAATATATTTCTTAAACATTAAAAAATAGATATTACCCAGATCTCCCTAAGTTCTAATCCAGCCCGGCGCTGAGTCCGTGCGAGGTATTCATTCCCTCACCCTGGATCCCTCCAAACCACTGGGGAGATGAACTCCTCCTTCACCCACACCAGTCCAGCCAGCCACACAGTCCCGTCGAGTCCCCGCTCAGTCTCGTGTCCCTTCCCACCTCCCCAGTGAGCCTCTCTCAGGGATCTTCAGCCGCCTTCCACTCACTGGTCCCTTCCCCTATTTAAACGTGCTGATTGCAAACAAAATGACAAGAGAAAGAATCCCTTGTCCTTCCTTCCCTCTTTGGCCAGCTGTCACCCCTAACTCCTTCCCGTGGTCTTTAGATTTCCAGATTCCTTACTCTCTGCTCATTGGGTACATTCTGTCATCCTCCATGTGCTATTCCATCTGCTGTGTGTTTCCACCTCCCTACTCGCTCGAACTGTGCTTGACCTATTTGCCAGGTCTGATGGTTTGTGTAGACCGTGGTGGCCACTGCAGCTGACTCCTTGCAGGCAAGTGTGGTCCACTTCAGAGCAGGGACCTCCACATCCTGGGGCTGAGCTCACCCACTCAGTGAGGCTCTCGAGGTTAGTATCCAGTCCCCATCAGTGCCACCAGGTGCTCGATTGTAAGGGCCCAGCACCATCTCCTTCCCCCTGAACTTGAAGGTCTTTGCTTCAAGTCCTCCAGACTGGATGAGTTAGAGCACCCTTCTCTCCAACCCTCAAAACTCAGTTTTCATACTATCCCTTCTTAGGACAATGTTCCTCCTACTCCTTGTCTGTGTGAATCACCTGGGGATCTTACAAGGAAGATTCTCATCCATCAGGCACAGAGTGGAGTGTTTCTGACAAGCTCCCAGGTGATGCCCACACTGCTGGCTGGCACACTGCACTTTCAGTAGCAAAACTGTCTGACAAACCCATTGTAATTACCCATTTGGGCCCAGGTTTTGTAGGAGATTCTCCCCTATCTGACAGTTTCTCTTTTAAGCTCTGAAATATGTTGAAAATCTTCTGAGCCACCCACCTAGAGATAAAGGATGGTGCTGACCACAGTAGCAGTAGCTACTTTCTTCAGAATAGACTCGGAAAATCACCTTCCCTCCTTTTCTCAAAACAAAAACAGAACAGCTTCCATGACTTAGCAATTATGAATTGGGCTGCAATAAACAATCTGGTGCAGATATCTTTGTTGTAATGTGATTTTTGGTCATCTGGGTATATACCAAGTAAAGGAATTATAGGGACAAATGGCAAGCCTATTTTTAGATCTCTGAGTATTCTCCAAACGTCTTTCCAAAGCGGATGTATTAGTTTGCATTCCCACCAGCAATGCAGAAGTGTTCCCTTTTCTCCACATCCACGCCAACATCTCTGGTTTTGGGATTTCATCATGTGGG